>JAREYC010000002.1:23162500-23317500 GCA_030015325.1 Cryptoblepharus egeriae
TTTTTTCACTGCTGGGATTATGCATCTCCAGGTTTGTCAGACGTTCCTGATTTAAAGGGCATCTTGTCATTCTAAAACAGGTATTTCTTATTCCAGAATTTCTATTATTTTGCATCCTGAGTTCAGTGCTCCTCCATAGGAATGAATCCTTATTTCAGAGGAAGATGGTTTCCTCCAGAGCAGTGATTTTCCACCAGTGTGCCATGGCACATTGGTGTGCCGCAGATAGTCCTCAGGTGTGCCATGGGAATTGGGGGATTGACAATCATTAATAGGGAAATGGAGGGGTTTGAACAGTCTGGTGTGCCTTGTCAATGGTAAAAACAACAAGGCCTTGACAATTTCAGTGCCTTGTTAAATGTGTCATGAGATGAAAAAGGTTGAAAATCACTGCTCTAGAGTAATGACAACTTTGGGATACAACCCATTGTGTCTCTCTGACCCCCAAATCCAGAGTAACTACGGGAGCACATAAGAGACTTTACATGCACCCGTAGTTACTGCACCACTTAGTGAAAACCTATGGGAAATTCATATTGGAATCCCGAGTAAGTTGTTCTTACACCGGAGCAAGGACTCCCCATAGTTACTCTGGATTTTGCCCTTAGTCTGTACTTTACACCTCTGTTAAACCTAGTGGGTGCCCTGATTTTAAATACAACACCCCCAAAGGGTCCTTCATTATGTAAAGTTAAGCAATCCTACATGCAGCTCTGTCAGAAAGATAAAGTTGCTTCATTTTAAAAGAAACCCCTTATTTCTCTTAAAGGGAAAGGTTTCAGTTATTATTCTGTCTTATTGTATTTATATACATACAGTAAAACCTTGGATTAGTGTGTATTGCAACTCAAGCAAACTGTTCTAATAAATTTAACTTGATATACAAGCAATGTCTTGATAAACAAGCAAAAAAATTTAGTCCCAGCTGGGGTGCAAGTACCTGTAGGGTGCAATCTTGACTTTAGGCCAGAAAAAATGGCCCAACTAAGCTGGCCTAAGTAGGCTGTATCCTGAACTGACAAGTTAGGCCAAATCCACAGGTCTGGAGGCATCTGGATGGCCCAACTGCTGTTGAAGAGGGAGCAGTTCAAGGGCAGCATGGTCAGTGGGCTAGTGCAGTTGTGTCATAATCTGAGGTGGGCTAGTGCAGTTGTGCATCAGCCTGACACCAGTCAGGCTGTAACCAGACCCCATTTCTAGGACAGACACATCCCCTTCCCAACCCCTCTGACTTAGGCCACCTCAGGAACAGGTGTAAATCTGAGTAGACCCATTGGGGCCCATGATAAGCAGGGTGACCATATGACCAGATTTTTCCAGATTTGTCCTGTTTTTTAGCCTCCTGTCCGGGTGTCCTCCAAAAGGGCTTCATTGTCCTCCATTTGGGCTTCATTCTGGAACTTTGCAATGGTGTGCAGTAATCCATCATGTCATATGTCATTGGATTTGTATTAAGGAGTAGAATCCAGTACAAAAAAATCAGTTTTGAAATATCCCCTTCCTATCAAATTTATGGCCAAAAAACTAAAAAATCAAAAGTATGCATTGAGCTCTATGGGAAAGTGAAAGCGCCCAATATCACGGCTTTACTCGTTAGTAGGCAAATGTGCCATTGTCTGCCAGAAAGTCCAGGCTGAGAGGAATCCAAGACCTTTTGGATTACAAGCATGGTTACAAGTACAATCATTATCCAAGGTACCACTGTATATAGATTATTTTATCTATATATCTATGTTCTATCTATATTATTCTACCTATAAGTCTTTTAGCATTTAATAGAATCATTTGAGTTATCATTGGAGTCAGCAATCTTGTTTTCCTTCAATGTAAAAAAGATCTGTATCTGAAGACCTGGAAGATCCATGTTCCAATCATTCCTTGGACATGAAGCTTCCTGAGTAACCTTGGGCTAGCCACTCACTTTCATCTTGCCTACCTCACAGGATCGTTGTGAGGACAGCAAGAGGGGAGGAACTAATGCATCAAGTCTTACTGTTTTGTTTTGAGTAGTTTCCAGAAATATATACCTTAGGGGACTGACAAGCAGGGCAAGAAAGTCTTCCAAAGTAGCACGTGCCCACAGTCTCTAGGTTAACCATCTCTCAACATTCATGTTCCATCACAGCAATACCTGTTAATAGATCAATCCCCTGTAAATTTGTCTGATCTTCTAATGTCAATGCCCCTCACCACATCTTATGGAAATAAATGATCTTTGTTGATTATGGAAGCCAAGTGCTTAATGTTGATTTGGGAGGTCAGCTTCCCTATTTTCATGGATATCTGACCATATAAAACACATTATTCCAAGAAAAAGGGATGGCACTGTGTTGGTCATGGTGATTACAGATTGGTATATCCCAAGACTGACTGGGTTCTCACACAACCTGTCAATGCATACCTGTCAAAGTTTGCAGGTTATTAAAGTGAGCAAAGTTACCAATTTCAAAGTAAACAGTAAACAGCAAAGTTACAGTAAAGTAAACAGCAAAGTTACCAATTTCAGTAGAATAAGTGGCGGTTCTGTGGGGGGAAAAGTTCACTGGTCACAGTTTTATTTCTCTTTGTAAAGTTAGCAAGGAAAAGAGTGAGAACAGAAGGTGAGTTCTGAAATATCTCCATCCCACTCCTATATATGAATAATCACTATTGACTTACAGGACTTTTGAATTTGCAAAAAGAAAATAATAATTAGAAATATCTACTTTTTAAAAAAAAATCAGTCACGTTTTGCAAAACAGAACCATACTTTCTCATGCTGACAATAAATGATCACAAAGGAAAATGCATTCACTCTCTGTCATGCCAAGCACATCTCTAAAATTGACTATTTTCTCAGATACACGATTGTGGATACACAATGGCCCTGCCTACTAACGTCTGATTGCCAGGTGTACAGATCAAAACATCTGTTTGCCAATAAAGGAGGCGTATCAAGGCTTACAAATGATTTGCAAATTGAGAATAGTGTTGTATCAACAAGCAGATAAAGACAGAGCAGTACACATTCTTGTAAATTACCTGCTGGTTTGCATTTTGGCTGAACCCTCGTTCCCTCACTAAAATGTGTATCATTTATTTCTAATGGTAAGTTCTGGAAAAAATGATCTGGCAATACAGTGGTACCACGTGTAACAAGTGCCTCGCTTAACAAGCGATCCACATAACTAGCAAAAATTTCTCTAGGATTCTGCTTCACATAACAAGTGTTGCTTCACTTAACAAGCACACTTCTTGGAAGTTGGGGAAGACGAGCTGGCCGACAGCCCATTTAAAAAGCGTCAGGGCTGCCTAGCGCGCCTGCCCATAGCGAAAGCAATACTTCTGCGCTGTTCCTTCTGTGGCCAGGCATCCACTGGGCAGAGGGAGAGAAGAGCAGTGGAGAAGAGGGAAGCAGCTCAGAGTAGCCAGAAGGGAGCAGGGGAGAGAGAGGCTCAGGATGAAGAGGAGAAAGTGGGGAGACAGAAATGTCTTGGATTGCAGACACCTCCTAACCATGTCTACCCAGAAGCCCCATTATGTCAAATGGGGCTTACTCCCAGGAAAGTGTCTTTAGGATTGCAGCCAATGTCATCTCCCACCAGCCATGTAACCTTCCCACCAGCCTGTTCAAAGCAGCCTGCCAGCTTCCAGAACAAATTAAACTTGTTATGTGAGGCAACACTGAAGTTTACTAAGCCACAGCGATTTTAAAACCGCTATGCTGAACAACTTCTGGAGAGATAATCATGTTGTAGCAAAAGACCTGCAAGTTTCTGAAGCAAGGCTAAATTACGTGCTTTCAAAAATACAGTATTTACTCAAATCTAATGTGCCATTGAATCTAATGCACACCTATACTTATAACCAAAATGCCATATTTAGTAAAAATCCAATTAACCATTGAATCTAATGCACACTCTGATTTTGGAGACTGAATTCGGCTGAAAAAGTTGAGTGTGAGATTCGAGTAAATGAAATATTTGCTTAAATATAATGCACCCAATGCATCATTGCAATGTTACTCTGCCCTTGGAATCTGTGCTAATTTCAGTTAAGAAAAAAACTAATATGTGAAAACTTTAAAATATTTTTCCTCAAAAGAAAAGCAGCTGTCAAAAGATTTAAGGTTTGTCATTCCACGAAAATCCTCACAACAGCTGAGATGGCATGTACTACATGTTGGAAACCAAAGGCTAAAGAATAAAACAAGACCTTAAGACTCACAGATCTTCAGACTGTTTAAGATCATTCTTAAGGAGTACCAAAAAATGAGCACAAAAACAGCAAACAATTTTTTAAAGATGCACAAAAGCAAATACAATTGTCACAAATTAACGCTAGAACTAGTTAAAATTAAAGCTATTATGTTATAATACTTAGCAATATCACCATCAGTATTATCTAGTGGTTAATAAATAGTAACCTTACCCTATCATTTTGAAGAAGTACTTAAAAGGGGTGAAAACCTCACTGCCTATTAGCAACATCAGCAACTAGACAAAAAACACACACACCATCATCATGTAAATGTTACATCTTTTGTAAAATCTAAATTAGAATCTTGTTACTTACCTAGCCTGAACTGGGATTTAATTTCATATGCAGAGGGGGTAAAAATCAGGGCATGAAGAGGGAGAAGAAAAAGAATGAGATAAAAAAGAAAAGGAGGGTGTTGAAAGAAACCTCTTGCAAGATCTTAATGAGAAAAGTGTGGTGGCGGAAGCAAACAGCAAATGCTTACAGAGGCCCTCTGGGGTACTCAGTAAGAGGTGGAGAAGCATTCTTTTACAGTCAGGCTGCAAACATTGCCATTTACAGAGCAGGGCTGCTTGACCAATAAGCATCATAGCGTAGGGGTCAGTCAGCAGTTCAGGGGCAATGCCTAGACTCGGTCCAAAAAGCTGAGCAAACCCTCATATGTAATGCATATGCATACGGACACATACATGCACAAAAAAAACAAATATGAAGATATGTGTTGAGTAAGGAGTGTCCCTATATCTGTTGATTCCCAAATCTGTGGTTTCTATTAATCACAGAAAGGATCTGCAGTTCCTCCATGTGAACGCCCTTGTGCGCACCCCCACAGGAAATGAGGGAAGCTCTGGTCTCCTTGCCTCTTGACAGTGTTCTGAGTCCAGCAGAAGCTACATGGGCCTGTGGATGCACGTGGCCTCTGCTGGGCTCAGAAGACCCTCCGGAGGTGAGGAAGGCAGAGTACACTTTGCTTCTAGAAGTTGTGAGGAAGTGTCCCACCATATGGGTGACCAGATGACTGAACCTAAAAAGGAGGGCAAGGTGTTGGATTCCGCTCAGCCTGGCATTTCTGGCAGACAAAGGCACGTTTGCCTATTCACAAGTAAAGCCACGACATGGGACACTTTCACTTTCCCACAGAGTTCAAAGCAGATTTTTGATTTTTAGTTTTTTGGCCATAATGTTTGATAGGAAGAAGATATTTCACAAATATTTTTGCATTGGATTCTGCTCTTCAATATGAATCCAATGACATATGACACCGTTGCAAAGTTCCAAAATGAAGCCCAAATGGAGGACAATGAAGCCCTTTTGGAGGACACCAGATCCAGAGGCTAAAAAAAGAGTACAAATCTGGAAAAATCCCATCATATGGTCACCCTGATACCAAATGATTCACATATTAGTGGGGGGCTCCAGAACTGAACTCCCAAGATTACGAGGGCATGCCTGTATTTGGATTTCCAGATGTGATAGAGGGTTCATTGATCTTACTTCTTTATTCTGAGGAAGAGGACTGTGGTTTCCAGGACAGAAGACAACCATGTGTGAAGGGTGTAAGAGAGTAGATGCATCAATGTACAAGGGAGAGTTTCCAAAATCAGACATTTTTCTCTTGGTTAATTTATGGATTTAAAGCTCCTAGTGCTTACCTTGTTCCTTTCTATATTCAGAAATGTTCAGAAATTAATTACCTCTGGCAAATATGGTATCAAGCCAGTCAATGTAACCTAACTATGGCCCATTGCATCATCATGGATTTGAAGGAATATCGTTGGAGGGGGAGCAGTAGTAGGATTTGAATCAAGACAGCAACCTAATATAAGTACTAAATCCAGTAGTTCTTCAACTTTGTAAAGAGGTGAGAAAAGTGCAGAGATCTAATGAGAGAGAGAGAAAAGCATTTACTAGCCTAAGTATTTGGCAACCCTCTCAGTCAGTGGTCCTCAATGTTGAGAGGATGATGGCCCAGGACTATGGAGGAAAAAAATTCCCACAGCACAGTGGGAATGCGCATATGCAGTTCACCTTGGCTGTGGTGTGAACGCATGTCTATGTGCTGGCTTAACCCTCCCCCAGGGTTGAACAGCACAATCCAGAGCAACTAATCTGTCCACGTAAGAGCCCTTGGGTTGCCCTATCTATCACTAGGGTGGAGCAACTGCAAGATGCTCCACCCCAGTTACTCTGGAAGAGGCTTAGGGCAGAGCAAGGCAACATAGGGTGCCCTAAGAGAGGTGGACCTGCTCTGCCCTAACTGGGGCAGCCTAAGCAGCTCAGGAGAGGCAAGTTGAGGGCAAGTTTAGCACTGTCTAGGGCAGAGCAGTTACTCTGTATCCAAAGCCTGTTTCAAGGCAGAAATGCCCTCTTCCAGTTCCTCAGATATACCACCTCAAGAGCAGGTATAGTAATGAGTAGACCCATAGGGGTCCATGATAAGGCATGAGTAAGAATGGTAGTGTTGACCAAAAATCTGAGTTCTTGGCCAGCCTGGCTGCAATCCCTGCCTCTCAACCTCAGGATATGGCACAACTATGGCAGCCCACTAACCTCAGGATACAGCAGGCCACTCCAAGCATCCATCTTGCACTAGAAGAACTGCAGCTGTAACTGCTTGTCAGGAACTGCTGGGCTTCCTTACAATGTAGGCACCACAGCTGTTCCTTCTTCAGTGTGATCTGAGGGGGGTCTACTCAGGAGCAAGTCCTCCCCATGTGTCAGTTACTTAGCATGCTCTGGACCAGTTAGGGCAGCCCAGGCTTCCTGACTCTCTGGATGCAGCATAACTTTCTGCTCTGGATACAGAATAGTTAGGAGAGAGCAGTTAGGGCAGAGCAGGTTAAACTTGCTCTGGATTGTGCCCGAAGTGTCTTATGGCACTTTGGTGACACCCCTAGGTCAGCACAGGACTTATGCCAGGGCTTCGTCTATCCTAACTGTTGCGTAGGATTGCAGCCCATGTTCAAAATAAGGAGAGCACACCATATGCTGCTGTCCTACATAAATCAATTACAGGTGGAGCAGATATCTGTAGATTTTACATCCCATGGACATGGGATTTTACATCCTATGTTGAGTTAGACTTGGCCAACTCAAACTCCCCGAAAGCAACTAGAGATGTGCTCTAGTAGTCTCTGGAGGGCTTTCTCAATGAATTGGAAAAATGGTTACAACTTCATTTTAACAACTTATTCTCACACCATAGAAATAATCACATTATCATTCAATCTATAACAATCTCTTAGTTCCTAAAATGGCCAGTCTTATCCAACTTTCCAGCTCTGGTGTAATCATGCCAATGGGGTATATGTTGCTTTATGTAGTAGAGGGGCAGTCACAGAGGCATCCTTAAGGAAAGGGACCATTGGTTGCCTTATGTCAGGGCTGCATCAAAGCTACATCAGAACTGGGAAGTTGGTTAGGTCTGGGCTTCAAGGCTCTTCTGCCATAACCTATCTCTGATGCTTGCAGCCTATTCTTTTCCAGTCATCTTTTCTGACTTCAACCACCATTTTGAACATTACTGGCATAGACTGTTAAAATGGTTCATGTATATAACAATGTCTAGTGAAATGCGATACACATTACAATCCTAACCAATATACCCAAAAGTAAGGCCTATTGTGTTCAATGCGTCTTAGTCCCAGGAAAGTGTCTTTAGGATTGCACACCGTACAGGACTGGAATAAAGAATCGAGGAGCACTGGAAAAGAGTGTGTGATGCAAATTGGTAGGTGTGTGGTTATTACCTTGAAAGCCAGTAGTTTTTCCTATCCATAAGCTGTGCAGATTGTGAACAGAGTGCAAGAGAAACTAGTATAGAACCACTGCTAGAACTTGCTTCAGCTTTTTCTGCAAAGAATTTGTCCATCTCTCTCTCTATATATAGTTTAAATAAATTACAATATATAGTTTAAATGAATTACAAATATTAAAAAAGGAAGTCAAAAGAGTTACCTCCAATACCTGTGGTGTTATCACTTTCCTCCTTTTGCAATTTCCCATGTGTGGTAAATGTCATTGGAACACTTATCTGCAATTGTAAGGGCAGCATTTGCAACTTTATTCACAGATTCCCCTCTGGGGCTTCCCCTGAATTAGCTCTTTCAAGACTTCCGGGCTCGGAGACTTGAAATTTCCATTAATTCCTATTTTGATTATCAGGTCAAGTCTCCCAACACTGCCAGCAGGCAGAGTTCAGAAGTGCAGCTATGTCAGAAATTATCTATGCAGACCAAAGTGGGAATAATTATGCAAAAGCAATTCTTGCCAAGACTTATCAGCTCTCCTCCTTGGGCTGTTGCTGGCTTTTTGTGGCTGCCAAAGTTGTTGGAGAGCAAGAAGATCTCTCCGCGCTGGCCTTAAGCCTTATTGCTTCCTGCCGCACTATACAAACCTCTTCACCACAGCGGGCAAGAAGCTGATTAGAAAACTGCAGGGGCAGCCGTTTCAAGGTCAGGAGCAGTGGGGCAAAAATTACGGGAATCCTCTTAATCCCCCGCCATGCAAATGCCCACTTCAAAGCACCAAAATGCAAACTGCACACGGAGATCCAAGTGGTGAGGAGGCTGAGACAACATTTGAAAACCTACGAAATCAGCAATAAAAACAGTCTCGGCGAGAAGTAGTAATAATGGGAGATGAAGTGATTAGGACAGTTGATGTTCATTGCTTGTTCACGTGATCAAGAATATCTGAGGTTATGGCTTTTTTACGGATCCGAGGAGTATGAGGTTTTCTTTAGAACCAATCACAAGTTAAGCGTAATGAACAGCAAAGTTTCTTTTTTACCTATAGAGCTGTTCAATCAAGCAAATAGGAAATAAAAAGATACCAGGGATAAAAGGCATGCTGGGCAAGTTCCAATTGTCCTCAGTTTGTAAAATCTAAAGATAGGTTGAAGAAGATTCTTGCAGGCTTGCACAAGCCTTTAAAAGGTATGAGATGGTTTCTATACATACTTGATTACTTGATACTTCATTAGTTTTGGCAGTTCTTTTTTCACAATGGACTGTGAATTTTTTCTTCTTTTTTGTAATAGACCAACATAATTACCTGTGATTTTGTGATTTAAGATAAGCCTTTTATTTTGGATACCAACCCCAGCCCACATGGACAAAAGCTGCTAATGGTTTCAACCGAAAGCTCTTTCATCATCAAAGTTTGTGGTTTGCAGTTTGTATAGAAGAAATTCTCTCCTCCACTCACTACCATATACCAGAGAAATCAAATATGTCGCTGTGTACCTGACAACCTATTTGTACCTGAAGGGGAGCCAAGAAATCCAGGTTCTTTTCCTCTCTTTCAGCTTACTGCAAGAATTTTATTTACTCTTTGAATGTCTAAACATGCGAAAGGGTTCAGAGTGAGCTGACAGGTTTTCATCTCAGGACAAACGATATGTAAACAAGCTCTTGAATCCTATGTAATGTCTACGTGTCTAAAGGTCTGCTTGTTTTATGTGCCCCAACAATAATACAGATGCCGCATTGAAGAGATTTTGAGTACCATGAAAATGTGACAAGTGGTCAGCTGTTTAACTTCTTATATTTTGAACTCTGGCAGGGAGAGCACCATTTGGAATTTGCATCTTGAATATCAAAATACCTTCTGCCAGGCCTAAGTTCATCTAAACATGAAAAGCATCCTAATTTTCTTTTAAGGCACCGGAGGCTCTTACCATCCTTTCAAAACAATAACAAAATCCAGTTCTTTTTAATGTTTTTGTTTCATTTTTCTGAGGTTTGGGAAATACCGATAGAAATCTTTCCTATTTTTATTTTTGTTTAGGGTTAAGAAGAAAACGCTGTTTTACATGCTGCTTAGGCCTTTTACAGAATATGAAGTACAGTAGGCCAGTGGATACAGTAGTACCGGTATCTATGGGGGGGGACCCATTCCAGGTTCCCATCCTAGGTACAGCTTCCAGAACAAATTATTCTTGTAAACCAAGGTACCATTGTATATCCTGATTCTGATTTAGCTTTTTCAGTCAACCATGGTTCCAGAGATATCAAGGATGCTCTTTTAAAAGATAGGGAACATAGAGGAGAATTTTAAAACAGCTCTGTTTACCTTAGCACATTGAAACCTATGAGTTTTCACATCTTCAGGCAATCTTCCAGCTGCTTTCAGCCTCTTTCTGAAAGAGGCTCCTCCTTTCCCCCAATTTAACTGTAGAATGCATCATGACCAGCAAAAGAATGCAGAGAAGCTAAAGTAAACGCAGCTATTTTTAACTCCCCCTTCACTTTTCCTGTCTTTTTAAGGGCTTCTCATGTGGATCCACAGAAAGAGGGTTCAGAATGGAAACCCTATGGTTAGGGTATTCCTATATATTTTTTCGAGGGTTCATTCAAATATCCTTTCTAGAATCATAGAATCGTAGACTCATAGAGTTGGAAGGGACCCAGTAGGTCATCTAGTCCAACCCCCTGCTTGTAGCAGGAAATCCTCCTAGAGCATCTCTGACAGGTGCTCATCAAACCTCTGCTTGATGATCCCCAGTGAGGGAGAGTCCACCACCTCCCATGGCAATCTGTTCCACTGCCGAACCACCCTCAACGTCAGGAATTTTTTTTTATATCCATTTTTTCCTAATGTATTGCTACAATTGTTTTAAGAACTGTTACTATTTAATAATGCTGTTGGGAACACACTTGGTTGAGAGATACATTCCTGGGAATAAACCCTACTGAATGCTCTTAAATTTAGACTTAGGTTTTTACTCTAATTTAGGGATTTACAGTGCAATCGTAATAAATTTAGGCTGGTCTAACTCAAATGGCATATCTCTCTGTGGTGGTGTGGAGAGGCTGGCATATGCAGTGGCTTTACCCCCGCCCCACCTCATCCCCCCCTCCCCAAAAAAGTGGGACAGAAATGCGTTAGCACTTTAGTGACACCCCATGTCAGCAAAATATTCATGCCAGAGCTGATGCCGGCCTAAGTGGAGGTTAGGTTTGCAGCCAAAGTCCCACTTCTAAGTAAAGATTAGCTTAGCATTTTTGCTGCCTGTTAGTTCTGTTCAATTACATATGTTTAAAAGAATTTTTGGGCTAAGTATGGCAAAGGAGGAAAGAATGAAGGGAGGCACTTTGCCTGAGGCATCTCAAACCCACAAATGACCCTGAATCATCTCTATTTTCTCTAATAGGTATCATTAATCAATGCTACTAATCCTGGAGACCAGATGGAGATAAAGGTAGCCAGGAACAGTCATAAAGCGCTCATCAAAATGCTTAGGATCCTAATTCCTTTGAAGCTTTTCTCCAGTTTTCCACCTTTTGGCTTTCTCATTTGACTTCTGCAAAAGGTTTTACTGAGTTATCCACAGTAAGTGCTCACTGCAATATGCAGATGCATTTTTGTTCTTTCTATATGGCAAGTCTCTGGTGGACAAACAAAATAAATAGTGCCATTAAAACCAAAATGACCTTTTGAGGCATGCAGTGAAAACACAATAGAAGTGATTGTGGACAAGGACTATTTCAATCTCTTTTTGGTTTTATGAGATCTAATTCTTTAACATTAACAGCAGTTAATTTAGGCCCTGAAGCTTGGTCAGAACAGTCCAATGTTCATTACCAAAATTGCAACACGAGTTTCTATGAACTGTAAAACACAGCCATCATGTGCTAAAATAGTAGTTTCTAGCTGGGGTACATGTTCTCCCTAGAGTTACTCACAAGATTTTTTGGGGTGCTTGAAAAAAATTTAATAATGCAGAAAAAGGAGGTCTGCATTAGAATGCATGCAAAGCACGAAAGCCTGGGTTGGATTGTTATGGAGGATAGGCTGTTACCCAAGCAGCAGATCCCCCCTCTCCATGGCACTGAATTAGTCCAATGGAAAGAGTTAATACGATTGGATCCAGCTGGCATCGCAGAGCTGGGCTAAGGACAGGAGCTCACCCTGTCTTGTGGAGTCGACCCGGGTCTCGAACCCTGGCCTGCTGGTTAACAGGAACAGAGTCTTAACCGCTTGCGCCACCCACAGCCCATATATGGTTAAGGCGCTGTGCCTGTTAACCAGCAGGCCAGGGTTCAAGACCTGGGTCGGCCCCACAAGACAGGGTGACCTCCTGTCCTTAGCCCAGCTCTGCAACGCCAGCTGGATCTAATCGTATTGGCTCTGCCTTTCCATTGGACTAATTCAGTGGCGTGGAGAGGGGGGATTTCTGCTTGGGTAACAGCCTATCCTCCATAACAATCTAACCCAGGCTTTCGTGCTTCGCATGCAGCGTAAGCAGCGCCGAGCATGATACCACAGTCTTCCAAGACTGACGGAGGCCTGCTTTTTTTAATATCCAGTTATTTATGTAACTTGACTATCAAGGTGTCTATAAAAGAAAAAAAGGTTGGAAACCACTGTGCTTCAGCATCTGCACAGATAACTGTATAAATTTTGGATAAATCAACAGTCTGGTTCTAGGAACTGATTTTAGTTGCCATGGTGCAAGCAGGAGCTGATAAAGCAGCATTCGTATATACTGAGCACATGAAAAGACCTATGAAGTGGCTTGAAATGAGTTTCATCAAAGTCACAGCTACTCTAACTGGGTGATTTTGACCACTTTGTGTAAAGGACCCACACTCCCTATAAGGGGTAAGGGATAGGGGAAATACTGGGAAATACAATTCCCAGTACTGCACCCCTGCAGGGGGAAGAGAGCTATTTATAAACCTAAGAGAAATACTGCCAGAATCTGGGGTATGGGGAGCCCTGAGTTACCCCACAGAAAGCTTGCAGGGTTCCCAATGACTTGAAACTAGTGAAAGCAGCAATTGCGTTCTAAATCAAACATCAGACTTTTGGTTTAAACGCAATCACACTTCCATTATTTCCAAGCTGCAGGGAACACACACCCACAGAACCAGGCAGCACCTCTCTTAGGTTTAAAAACAGCCCCCTTACCCCACAGAGGTACAATCCTGGGGATAGCATCACAGGTAGTAAAGCATCCTTAAAGCTGGAGGACCACTGATCTAGGTTATCATGATTTATTGTCATGAAGGTCCAACAAACAGCCCCAAGGAAAAGCTGGGTCAAGCAGATTAAAGATGACCTGAGGAATCAAAGACTCAGCCTGGCAAGACCAAAGATAAATTTCCGGACCGCCAAATGTGGAAAAACATAATACAAAAGGTCAGTCAACAATCTGCATCTACAACAGTGTACTGGCTTCAAAGCTTGCCCCATCCATGAGTCTTCTAAATGGACTTGAAGAAGATTTAGTATGGAGGTAGACTTCCCCATCCTGGAGGAATGAACCTATACACTACCATAAAGCTGCAAGCCTTTCTGCATATCTAATTGAGTCGATCCGCATCTTCCATCCAAATCTCTATACAGAAGGCGTGGTACAGATTTTCATCATTTTCTCTAATTCTCAGTCTGATATATTACCAGCTCAGCTTTGTTAAGTAGGACAAGATCACAGGTATAGGACAGAAGTACTATCAGGGCTGTCATTTATCCAACATAGCATCTTTGTGCAAATTCAAACAGCACCCCTTCCTTCCCACCTGAATTCCACCAACACCCCATCTCCTTCCAATATGAATGGCAGACCTTTATATGTGGTGTCCTTAATTCTTCAGTCAATGACTCTTGGATTATAGATATTTATTTTTTATATTCATTTATGGATTATATTAACCAGTGAAAAGTGTACCCGCGTTGCGGGACTAACATTTCCCCATATGCCACCCCCCCATAGCACATCAATACCCCATGCGCATTAAAACCCCATGCCATCAGTCCCCCATGTGCATCAGTCTCCCATGCGCAACTTCCCCCATGCGCATCACTCCCCCATGTGCAACTTTCCCCCATGTGCAACTTCCCTCCACGTGCAACGCCCCCATGCACAACTTTCCCCCATGCACATCAAACCCCATGCGCATCATCCTCCCATGCACATCATCCCCACATAAGCAACTTTTTCCCATGCGCAACTTCCCCATGCACAACTTCCCCATGCGCATCAATCCCTATGCGCATCAACCCCCATGAGCATCAACCCCCATGTGTATCATCCCCCATGTGCAACATCCCCCATGCGCAACTTCCCCGATGCACATCACCCCATGTGTATCAGTTCCCCATGTGCAACTTTCCCCCATGCACATCAACCCCCATGTGCAACTTCTCTCCATGCACAGCCTCCCCCACACGCAACTTCCCCCCATGCACAGCATCCTCCCCAGTGCAACCTCTTCCTCCGAACAATATCCCCCCAGTGCACCAGGGTCCGAGCACCAAATATCTCCCATGTTAAGTGTAGGACAAAAACACGTTGCCCCCTTTTCAGCCCCTGAAGGGTTAAATTTCTCCAGATGGTTCTTGGTGGGAGTTCAGGTGACAGAAGGAACTCCCAGAATTCCATGCTTCAGGCCCAGCAGTTGGGGTGGAATGTTGATGAGTCAGCAATTCTCAGTGCAAAGTATAGGGAGGAAAACATGTTGTGCCCCTTTTCACCCCCTTCCAGTTGGAATTTCCAAAAACTGGTTCTTAGTGCACCCCTCAGTCATGGAAGGAACACCCACCCCAAATTTCATGCTTCTAAGCCCAGCGGTTTTGGCAGGGCGTTGATGAGTCAGTCAGTGAGTCAGTGAGGGAGTGACTTTTCTCTTTTATATATATAGATTTATTTATTTAGGGGATTTATACCCACCTTTCCCTTGCCAATGCAAACACCCAATGCAGCTTACAAAGCTTGAGTTCCTACCCTCCACCTGTCCTCACAACAGCCCTGTCAGGTAGGTGAGGTTGGGAGTGAGTGCCTGGCCCAAGGTCACCCAGAAAGCTTCATGGTCAAGGAGAGATTTGAACCTGGATCTTCAAGGTCTCAATCCTACTCCCTAACCACTAAAACATCCTGGCTCTAAAGAAGTCCTGTTCTACAATTCAGATATATGTGTGTATGAGGCTGCAGTCCTATGCAAAGAAGTAAGTCCCAATGAATTCAGATATTCGGTACTTTTGAGTTGACAAGCATAGGATTGTACTGTGAATTACTGTTACACAATGGGGGGAAGGCGGTACATACAAACTCAAAATCACTCAGCTCTGTATGATCATTTCATGCATCACAAGCCTTGAGCTTGACCACTCCAATCCATTTCCAAGGCTGAGCTCATCCTCAAATTAAGCTTTGTATAAAATATATTCACATAGGTTTCAGAAACTGCCTGATCAATGACTTGATATACTCCAAATGTTGCAGCCTCTTTTGTTGCCGAGAGTTTAAATTGTTGCTCCTGGAGGGAGAGGGACAGCTAAATGCGCTGATTAACTACACAAGTGTTTTTCTGAGCTTGTGCGCAAATGAAAGATATATTCTGAAGACGCTTCTGAAGGCACATTAATCTCTGCTGGAGCTTTTTTTCTTTTTCCTCCAACCTCCAGTGAAGGAGCGACAAAGAACTGTTTCTCTTTAACAGCCTGCCCTATTTGCTGTTATTTTTATTTTTCACACCTAACTTCACCCAAGTCCTACGTTCAGTACAGTAGAGTGTATGCTGCAGTGTGAATGCGCAGACAGATAAATTAGACAGCTTGCACTGTCACAGAACAAGAAAATTGCATTTACGAAGCATCATATTACTGTCAGCATCCCAGGATAGGGCATGCATTACTTGCCTCTCTCTCTCTCTAGCCCTCCCTCCCTCAGCTACTTCAATTGACTGGAAGCTTGCACTGACGGCAGCTGTGGTTTGAATTAGAGCCTGCCGAAAATGAAATATTGACCCACTCTTGGTTTGTAGGGATTACTGGAACACGTTTCAGAAACAGCAGTCTCTCTGTTGCGGTGCACAAATCCTGCCCTGTAGCCTTCATGGGCTTTCAAGTGTTAGAAATCTAAAATTGGCCACAGCTTCTAGGGCTGTGTACCAGTATCGTAAATAGAGGGGCCCCCAAAATGGTTAAGCCATTTCTGTCCAACGTTGCATATATGCAACTGGGATCAAATGTGTGTAAACCTGGGCAATATTGTAAGCGGCCCCTTCCACCAAATATTGGAGCCATTCTGGACAAAGGCAGCAATACCAAGGTGGTCACTGAACCATATGGCATCTCTTATACATTGCCATCACTGCCCAGAATAGCTCAGACAGCAAGTAGTAGGTGGCACTTTCAGTGTGTATTGCACCACCTGCAGAACTTACCTTTCAGTTTCTCCTCTACCTTTGCTATTGCTGTGCACATATAGACACATATAGACACAAACATGTGGGATTCATACCACTTCCTGTCAGCTGATGTTCTTCATGTATGAATGCTGTAATGTGCCATTTGATCCTCAACCAGTGCTCCAACTTTCATAATTCCAAAAAAATATGGTGGAACATCTTATTTGCGTTGATCTATACAGAAGTGACACTTCTCTTATCATGGGATTGACCTGTCCATGCAACAAGTCCAAACGACAAGAATTCTGTAGGAATGTCCAGAAACTATTATATAAAAAAATTCAGTATATTATTATATACAAGATATACAGATCCTAGAGAATAGGGAAGGGGAATGTCCAACAGTTAAGAGTCCAGCTTGGACTTATTCTACATGTGCAACATATTTCTGATTCCAGTGGTGGTGATCACATTTCTGAATCATCTACCCCACTCCAATCCTTAGGCTTGGAACAAACTCCATATATTTCTGTTTACTGACATAAAAGTGCTCTCAGAGGGTCTCCATTGAGAGGTCTCTCCCACAACACCAACCCATCTCTTCCAACCCTCTCCTTATACCCTTTGAAGAGTACACTCTATCAAACACTTAAAGCACAGCAAGACAAAGCAAAAAACTACTCTGTGTGTGTTTAAGAACTCGAGCTACATTATGTACATTATGTAAAATGCTCGAGGTCGTCCAGTACTAGTATAAACACAGCAAGGGAAAAAAGGAGGATTTTTCTCCCTTGTTTGTATCTTGAAGGGCACTGACTTCAAGTGCTGCTTCGGTTTGCTATTTCATGCAAAGCCACTCTTGGCTTTTGATCATTTTTTGTGTAACGGTGGATCTGAAAGCACAGCTATTACTGCAACAAGAAAAAACGCCAAAGAAATAAAAGAACTAAACATACCACGGTGGCAATTTTCTTAAGTGAAGGGGGAGAATTCACAAGGAATTTTTTTTGCTAGCATGTTTTTGTTGTTTCACAGGAGTCAAGGTTTAATTTTCCTTACAGCAGTGAAAAAAATTAAAGAAAATATCAATTTTTACCAGTACTTAAATCCCAGTGTCATATTTCTAGGAAAATGCAATTTTCCCCCGCCTCCAAAATTATTGCTGTATGAAATGGTATTAAGTTTCATAGGCATCCATTGGTAACTGTCAATGATTGCCAAAACAACTGGCTGCCAAAGCAACGCCTCTCACTTGTACCTGTGCCATTATGTGAAGGGTAAGAGACTGCTGAGAGGGCTGCATTATCAGACATGCACATGACATTTCAAACTGCTTAAACACACACACACACACACACACACACACACACACACACATGCAGAGAACCATCAGGAAAAGCAGCAAGGCACTTCTATTGTCCACTTGCAGCAATCACCATTTTATGGATGCTTTCCTGCTTGTACTTTCAATTGGCTGTACACTCCCTTCTTGCAGCAATGTTGTTTTCCAGTCTTTTACAACTGATGGTATGCATAAGAGCCGGTGATACTTGTTGTGATGTCCCATGGTACATGCTGATCCCAGTGGACACTCACCAACAAGCAGCAAAATTACAACACAATGCTACAAATAGCGTTAACAGCTCAGCTCAGTGGTTAGAGTTCCAGCGTATGGTTTACAAGGGTTCAGAAAGCTTACTTGCGCATACCGAAGCTGCAATTCTAAAGTCACTTTCCTGGGAGTAAGACCCATTGAACACAATGGGGCTTATTTTTGAGTAGACATGGTTAGGATTGTGCTCTGAATCCCTTACCACTTATAACACTGTCTGACAGTCTAACTCAGCATGAACTGGTCATATTATGATTGCCAGTTACTTCCAGTAGTAATTTGAGATAATCAGACTATGGTGACAAAGCCTGAGAAACACTACTAACAGTGTGTATCTTCAACAGGGTGATCATATGACCAGATTTTTCCAGATTTGTTCTCTTTTTTAGCTTTCTGTCCAGGTGTCATTATTGTTCTCCATTTTGGCTTCATTTTGGAACTTTGCAAGGGTGTGCAGTACCCCCATCATATCATAAGTCGTTTGATTCATATTGAAGAGCAGAATCTAATGCAAAAATCAGTTCTGAAGTATCTCCTTCCTATCAAAGGTTATGGCCAAAAATCTAAAAATCAAAAATATGCATTGAGCTCTATAGGAAAGTGAAAGTGCCCAATATTGCAGCTTTACCTGAGAGTAGGCAAACACGCCATTGTCTGCCAGAAAGTCCAGAACGAGAGGAATCCAAGACCTTGTCCTCCTTTTGAGGTTTGGGCATCTGGTCACCCTGATCTTCATTGATAGTGGAAATACCGTATATAGATATGGTAGAGCAGGCATATCCAAACGATGGTCAAAGGGCCACACTAAGCCCTCCCCCTGACAGCAACTTAAAATATTAATAAAATCTTATTTGACTGACATCAACTTAAAATATTTTTATTGCCCCACCCTTTACTGTATAAAACCACCCCTTGGAATGAAGTGGAGCAAAAAGGATGTCACATGTGCTATGAGAAAGCTAAACGACAAATTCAAAAATGAAGGGGGGCACTGCTTGCTCCTTGTAGCTGCTGTTGTGTGACTCAGTGCAATCCTATCCCTGTCTAGTCTACTCAGCCCCATTATAGTGAATGGGACTTAATCCCAAATAAGTGAGGCTAGGATTGCATCCACAAACACAACATGGCAGATACAGGAACTCATTCCCAAGCAGCAGCAGGCAGAAGAACCATGAAAAGAGAATACAGGTAGTGACTTGGTACCCACTGATTTGACTTATCTGGTACCATAGTCCGCATTTAAATCCCTTGTACAAAGGAAAAACACCATCAAAGTGAATTTCCTATATTTGTGTTGTTAATCAGCAGCAGTTGCTATATTCTTGAGGTTAAAAATAGCTATAAAGACCCAATTCCAGACTTCTTTCTCCTCCGTTCTCACACCAGAATACATTGGTATAGATGCTATTCCATATTCAGCCACTGGATGAGGTGAATAATGAAATTAATAGAATAAAATTATTCCATCAGAAGCAATGAAGGAGCAAGAAACCTGGATGTAGTTCTGAAAAGCTTTTCTCCCACTGATTTGATATCCACTGATTTTTTTGTATTCATTGGGGTTTCAACCATGGTGGATAACAAGGCACAGGCTGCAATTCTAAAGATACTTTCCTGGGAGTAAGACCTATTGAAGACAATGGGGCTTACTTTTGAGTAGACATGGTTAGGATTGTGCTCACAACCTGTACTGGTCGCAAAGGTAGACAGCCTGCTGAAGGATATAACAGGGAAAGGGAATTTTTAAGACCAACAGATAGATGCATAACTACTGTAGTTTGCCACAGCTGCATAATTTCATCTGCAAGATTTCATCTTCCTTATAAATGGGTGGAAAGACAAAAAGATCTGCCCATCTAGCAATTTGAAAGCACATAAATGCAAGTAGATAAACAGGTAGCAAGTCAGTGGGAAGGTAATAGTGTTCCATAAGCCTCTGCTGTTTAGTCATACCAGCCTCATGACCATGCAAACGTTTTTGGACAATGTTGGTCCTTCAGCCTTGATACGAGGATGAGCACTGTCTTTTGATTAGTGAGCAACTAGCAGGTCAAGCTGCAGGAGACACCTTTACCTTAAGACATAAGAATCTGAGTTTTCTTGGTTATAGACAGGGTGCAACCTGGGAGATAGGCTAGAAGTAAACATGTGATGATTGGTGAATAACAACATGCATAAGCACTGAGGTTTTCATAGAATTCAAATACCATCCGGGCATTAATTTTATATTTTTGCTTTTTATTTTTATTTTTATTTTTTTGCTTGAAGGAGCTGCTATGGGCAGCTTGGTGCAAATCTTGCTTAATTACCAGGCTCCATTAGGCATTCACAACCAGCTTCCAAAACATTTAAATGTTTTTGAACAGCGGGGGAGTTGTGATTGGCACGTTAATGAGATCTTTAACGCTTCCTAATGTACTTGTTTAAAAATAAAATTGCATGCATATATACAGGCCTAATGGCAACCTGGTGTACAACAAACAGCTCTGATTTGTTTCTCATGGGTGCTGGTATGTTTGTTCTCAAATCCATTTGCATTGAAGGCTAGGGTGGACAGAGTCCGGACTAGTGAATCTTGAACTGTTTGAGACTGGAAAATTATGCACCTTGTCAGGGCTAGCGCAACCAAGATTGCCACATGGTGAGGTCTTCGGACTGCCACTCCCCACTTCAAAGAAATAAAACTTAAACCTTTACCATGCACTGCTATGAAATTACGAAGTGTGGGACCTCTGGCTGCATGACGGGCAACAGAAACCAACATTCAAATGAAAACAGAAGGCCCATGTTTTATGGCAGCATGCAAGGAGCATGGATGATCCGCTTCTTATCTGAGTACGTGGGAAGTAGATCGGTGCATTGGCAGAGACTAAGGGTGAAAGGTACCTTGAATTCTCCTTCTTGGACCCCTTACTGTCTGCCACCAATGCATCTCACAACCAGTGGCAGCCCACACTGTCCCTTGTAGGAGACTATAAGAGATTTCATGGCCCTAAAATAAGCAAGGCTTAAGTACATTTGCCAGAGTCTGATGTAGTCCGATTTCTTGGTGATTCTGCTAAAATCTCTTTTCTTCCCCATTGCTGCAATTCTGCCTTTCTTTTGGAGTTTTTGCATTGGCACCAGTGGTGGGCTCCAGCAGGTTTGCACCTACTCTACAGAACCGGTTGTTAACGAGAGATAGTACATATAAAGTTTAAAAATAGCCATTTAAAAGTGGCTGCCAGATGGGCAGAGAACCGGTCGTTAATTTCTTTGAACCCCATCACTGATTGGCGCCATGCCAGGCTCTGCATGAATGTCAAGCTTCCAGCCTTTATGTGACGCTTTGTAGCTCTGTGCCACTGACTACAGACACCTTCGCACTACAGACAAAACAGATTTCAAACAAGATAACTATAATACTTTCCCCCAGGAAACATCCAATTCTATTACATGTTTCGAGGCTCCTCGGAGAGCCACAATTTCTACAAAAAGATGAAAAGGAATTCATAAGAACATAGTGGGCATGTACTGTAGACAAGCTCTCATCTCTCCTTATTTCCTCCTACGTGTGCAGAGAGGAGCGATGACGCCTTAGCAGGAGTGTGAGTTGTCTCCCAGAGTGAGATGAACTATATTAGGCACTTGTGAAACCCTTACCTGCTTCCTTAGCAACAATATCACTAACTACACTGAAATCAACTGAATCTTGCATGCTCAGACCAAGTAGGTGTGAGAAGGTTTGGATGCTCCATGATCTACCATTAATCTCGCTGCCATCTCTTGGATTTTCCTTCATGGTGTTAGACCAAACTGGGAACAGCCCTCTCATGCCTGGTAAGCCAACTCCTTCCACCTTTATCACCCTCATCCAAGATTGCTTTACAAAGCCTTTCCTAGATGACAGAAACCTCATCATTGGACATGTTGGTCAGGTCTTCCCTTTGTCATCCTCTCCATTCCTTTGCTGGTCCCTCCTTCCTCTGCCATATCACAGGATGATATGGTGCCAGGATGGTATAGCCAGGAGTGGTGTAATGTGTTAGGGAACTGGACACATTGACCTGAAAGACCCAGGTTCAAATCCCTTCCTTATTTACCTGGCAATAAGTCCTAGAGCACAATCCTAACCATGTCTTCTCAGAAGTAAGCCCCATTTTGTTCAATAGGTCTTACTCCCAGGAAAGTGTCTTTAGGATTGCAGCCCTAGTGAACAAAATGGGACTCATATTTTGAGTAAACATGGAGAGGCTAGTATTGGTGCAACCTAATGAATGAAAACTCAGAAACAACTTCCACTGAATTAAATATTTTCTGAGTAAGCATGTATACCAGTGCCACTCAACCTGGGGTGTTGCAACCACCCAGCTCATGTAAAGGTCCCTTCTCCCTTTAGTAATTACTTACAGAAGTTATTCTGGCTTTCATGGATTAGAGCACTGGTACTCAAAGTGGGGGTCAGGACCCCTTTGGGTACGATTGCCATATGTCCTACAAAACCAGGACAGTCCCAGTTTGTGGGGATTGCATTCACAAATTGGCAAGCTGGACAGGAGGTTTTGTCCCAGTTTTGTGGAAGAGAATTATGGCAACCCTACCCTTGGGGAGTTGCAAACATGTATCAGGGGAGTCACAAGGGAGTGGGATTTGCCATCTTGGAATCTGGCACTGGGTTTTGCTGGGAGTAAGTCTCATTGAACACAACGGTACTTACTTCTGAGTAGACATGGAGGATCTCTGGCATCACAGTGATGTCATATCCCAGTACGTTTGACAGGGGGTCCCAGACAGAAATGTCTGAGTACAACTGGATTAGAGGACGCTCAAAAGATAAATTCTCTGAAGCAATTATAATCAAATAGTCATTTACTTCCATGTCATAGTACTGGGCTGACTGTTGGAAAGACACTGCCTGGAGGTGAATACAGTCAAAGGTGATGGTGCTTTTGGGAAGCGGGAAGGAACTGGCCCTGCAGTGGGACTGGTGGGGACTCTTCTGCCATATACTATACTCCATGTTGGGCTGAAAAGGAAGTTCTGAAGTATAAAAATAGGTCCATTGTGAGACTTGCATTCAAACTCAGGAGTGGGAACAAATGTTCTTTCCCCCAAGAAGACCTCCTACAACTTCCAAGTCTCTGAAGGATGAAGTAAATTTTGGTGCCACAGTTCCTCCAGGTGCTGGGAAGCTTAGGAATGGATTCTGCATATGTACAACTGTACATGCATATGACTGCTACTCATGAGTAGGAGTCCTGCCTGCAAGGGTTCCATTCACGAGTGCCATAGTATATACAGAGAACCCATCTTCACCTACAACAAAAAAAGATTTTCCTATCTGTTCAAGATCCCGCAATCTGACCTCTACATCTTGCTCCTTAAATACATATTGCCTTCTTTGATTCTCTAGCTACTTCCCACAGCCGGAACACTGCTTTATGCTTTTCAAAAACCAGTGACTCATACTCACTGCTTTAATTTTTACTGGGAACAGTATGCCAATGTATGTGCTCGTGTTAAATTCTCCTGGAAGCTTAAAAATGCTTGGCCTTTTTTATAAGCACTTAAATAAATTATACCATTAGGTTTCCTGGAACAGTGCAGTTTGAGTTGCCTATCTTCAGTCAATGAATGGGACTAAATGGCACTTCAGAGGACATTTAATCATCCTGTGTGATGACAGTGAGCAATCTACCATTCAAAATGTATCCTATTCTCTCCGAAAGCCTCCCATGACACTTTAAAAATGGGAACATGGTTACTTTAAAGAAAGAGAGAAAAGTGACACCGCTGAATGCTGTACGTCGTTTACTATATGCATCATCAGATGCCTGGCTCATGATCATGCTGCATCACAGCCGGTGAGATGAGGTGGTGATTCTGCCTTTGTTTCAGAGCAGCAATATGGACCCCGGTTGCCTTACTGCTCCCCGTCCACGACAATTAATTACAGATGACGCAAACTCTTCATCTGAACACCATAGGTTCATTTTGCTTGGTGCACTAAATTGCACAACCCTGTGGGAGTTTTACAGCATGTGCATGGATCCATGACCTGCAGAAATTAATGCGCACACAACAGATGGCTCCTAAGGGCAGTTAGGCCCCTTGTGGGCCTTTTGCCCGACTTCCTCATAAAAAAAACAGCTTTGGATGCAAAGGAGAAGAGATTCACATAACTCTACAGTAATTGCAGAAGTGGACAAATGTGATTCACTGTTTCTAAGAAAGGAAATTAAGAACCATTTACCACCTCACTGGATGACATGAAACATGGAACTGCCTTATATTCCAGCATTAGAACCATTATTCTACCTAGATGGAGCTGTCTGAGTAACAAAGGCTACAATCCTAAAGACACTTTCCTAGGAGTAAGATCCACTGAACAAAATGGGGCTTATTTTTGAGTATACACAATTAGGATTGTACCCTAAGGCTAATCACAATCCTAATCACACTTTCCTGGAAGTAGGCCCCATTGAATACAACAGGATTTACTTCTGAGTAGACATGCTTAGGACCGAACTGGAAGGCTGAAATCCTAACCTCCACTTAGGATGGCCTAATCCCAGTGGTGGGATTCAAATAAATTAACAACAGGTTCTATGTCCTAATAACCTAAATAAACAACAGGTTCTATGTCCAATTAAGTAACTGGTTCTCAGAACCAGATGCCCATAAGCAAAGGGTTCTACAGACCCTGTGAGAACCCCCTGAAGCCCACCACTGCTTAAGCCCCAGCACAAGTCCCATGCTGACCTGAGGGTGTCACAAAAGTGCTGTAAGACACTTCTGCCCCACTCCTGGGTGGGGGGGGCGGTTAGGCCAATACACAGGCATACGCCAACCTCACCACAACATCACAGGAAGATAGGCCTGGTGGCCGGCCAAATTTCTTAGGACTGTGCCCAAAAGAGTTCTAGGGCTTCTGAGAAGTATTCTTCCTACTCTTACCAGCGAATGAACCTTAGATATTTTGCAAGGACCCTGACAAGTCACTAGATTATGGATCTCTTATTCCAACATATCCAGCATTTTGAAGATATGATGGAGGCAAAGGTATCTTTGCAGTATACTGTATTTACTTGAATGTGCACCCTGATTCTGTAGGCTAAATTTGGCTGGAAAAGGTGTGCATTATATTCGATGGCACATGACATTTGAGTAAATATGGATAAAAAGATTTCCCAGCTGGCAAGGCAGGAGCACTGCCTGCCACCTCGCCTCAGGGCCGAATGAATGAAAGGACAGCAGAAATCTAGAAATTAGTAAAATTGATCCATTGCTCAGATGAGATTTCAAGTAAGATTCACTTGGCTGGCAGGATGGGATGAATGCATAGAGGAGAACAAGCGCACCCCTTGCTTTTCTTGACCACCTGGGGTTCCTAACTCACTACTGCTATCGTCACATGTCCTTGAGTGGAAGAAACAACAAATATACGAGCATTAACGTGTAACCTTCATTCATTCTGGTTATATTGTGGATGATATCTACCATAGGCATTTTCAACCTTTTTTATTTCATGACACACTGAGAAGATGGTAAAATTGTCAAGGTACACCATCAGTTTTTTGGGTAATTGACAAGGCGTACCACACTGCCAAGAGGAGCTCACATCCCTCAATGGCCCAAACTCCAGTGGCACACCTGAGGATCTTTTACTGTACACTAACATGCCACACCACACTGGTTGAAAATCACTGATTTAACACATTTAGGTCAAACTCACACAACTGCACTCCTAGGAAAAAAATCCAGAAGAAAGCCTGGGTGGTGGGAGGGAGGGCAAGAGCAGGTTTGCTCCCTTTCACACAATGGGGCAGATCAAGGGAGAGATACTGTCTGATCTGATTGTAAGCAATGGCCAAATATATTTGATTTTTTAAGGCCCATCCCCTGCAAGTAAATCAAACTGAGTTCAGTGTGATTTACATGAACAGACATGGATGGAATTGCACAGCATCTTATAATTGCACGTGGCATTTCTTTAGAGCTGATTTATTACAATATTCTGGGAAGAAAACAGGACTTTCCATTACTGGTTACTTATTCCTGAACAAATAGCACTGTCATTCCTTATTATTCCATCTGTCATTATATGAGATTTTCCTAAATCGTAAGGAAAATACTGTAATGCAATAACCCTTAATATAAAGTCCCTTGGTTATACCATACAAAGCTACAGGTAATAACCTATTACCAGTAAGTAAATATCTATATAGCTTAGCCAGGTGCTCCTCACAGATTGGGAATCCATTTTATTGGAAACCAAAATAATGTTTCATTAATGGCTGATATATATTAAAACTAATGCATTAACATTTCCCAGAATAAAAGAAAAATAATACTGGGCTATGTGACTTAAACCTAAAAACAAATTCCATCATTAAGCCCTTATAAAACATGTCTTCCTATATCATATAGCTTGCAAAAAAATATTATGGAATAGCATCTTGAATAGCGTCCTTGTTGAAACATTCCAATATATTATCCAAATATACTAATTATTGAAATACAATATATGAGAACCAGCTGAGAATTTCTACTACATGTGGAAAAACAATTTATAGCAAGATGTGGGTAACAATGATATGCCTAAAATAAGGGACAAAATGCTGAAATCCTTAAACTGTCTCATATTAGCTGTTTCCTTTTACTTGTCTTTCACTAACATGGTACTAACACAATTTGTCAGAATTTAATAGTCACAAGCAAAGCTATGTTCCTTTAATAAAGCTTACTAGTTCAATTAGTCAGCAATTTACTTATTATAGAACCTGCTTTAGGCATTGGTGAAATGTGATTTCTTAAATTGAAAATTAACATCGTTAGGCCTGAAAGTCCATTGGGTTTTCATTTATGAGTTCTGATGAGTTTCAAAATTTAATTTTTCTGACATTAAGGCAGAAAAAGAATGCTTAGCATTTTCAATTATTTAGTAGTCTTTTTCATTTATTCTTTCCTCATACATGTACTGGTTCACCCATCACTTGACCGCTATATATTCAGCAGAAGGCGTGAAAAGGTTTCTATGTGCTGTACATGGTTCAATCATGTGATCTGAATGTGCACATTTTCTGATTTCTTAAAAAGCCTACATAAGTATAGTAGTACTTTCAAACTTTCTGCCAGGGAATATGGACTGAAATTGAGTGCCACGAGAATTGGAACATTCCAAAAAAAATTCTTTACCTGTGTATGATTTGTCTATGGAACTCCTTTGCCATAGGATGTGGTAGTGGTGTCTGGCCTGGATGCCTTTGAAAGGGGATTAGAAAGATTGATGGAGAAAAGGTCCATCACAGGTTATAACCCACAATTGATATATCCAGCCTCCTGGATCTAAAAGTAGGCTCTTTATGAACCCCAGATGCAAGGGAGTACAGATCACAAGTATCTTGTTATCTTGTGTGAACTCTGAGACATCTGGTGGGCCACTGTGACATACAGGGAGGAAAGCAGGATTGTGACCCCTGTGCACAGAGGAAAATAAGAACGTAAGAAAAGCCGCCAGTGGATCAAGCCGAAGGCCCACCTAGTGTATGCATATGCCAAATGGGGAATAGACCAGTGGTGGGCTCCAACAGGTTCGCACCTACTCTGTAGAACCGGTTGTTAACAAGAGATAGGACATATAAAGTTTAAAAATAGCCATTTAAAAGTGGCTGCCAAATGGGCAGAGAACCGGTTGTTAATTTCTTTGAAGCCCATCACTGGAATAGACCCTCCAAGCAATCAGAAAGGGGGTGACACTACATGCCCCTGTAGAAGCCATTCACAGGCTGTAACTCAATGGAAGAGCACATGCTTTGCATGAAGAGGGTCCAAGATTCAGTTTGTTGCATCACTAAGAACAGGGGTCTCCAAAGTTTTTGGCAGGCAGGCCACATCATCTCTCTGACACTGTGACAAGGCTGGAAAACTAATCTACATTTCAAATTTGAATACATTTACATAAATTTACATATAAAATATATTGGAGTGGATGACAAGGCTTGCCCAAGGGCTTACCAGAGGCCCCACTGAGGCTTGCCTAGGGCCGCATCTGGTCCTTAGGCCGGGGTTTGGAGACCCCTGACCAAGAAGATCAGATTAAAAATTCCCATTTGAAATCTTGAGAATTTGCAATTATTCCACATCAACAACACTAAGTTTGGCAGACCAAGGTTCCAATTCAGTTCAATTCACCTGGCAGTGCATTATGACAGATGCACCATCTGGTGGGCACCATCCCAATTCCTCCCCTTCCTGACATGTACATACTGTAAAGTTCTAGTGTAGGCTTTGAACAAGTACAGCTGGAAGCAACATGGAGAAAACCTGCAAGACCAAACCAGCATCTTCCACAAGCAAGTTTTTCAGTTAATATTCTTCGTCTTCTAATTTTTCCGCACATAGCCTTGCAGTAATTTCTGCAAATCATCTCTCTGCCAGTATGATGTGATTGTAGAACAGG
Source organism: Cryptoblepharus egeriae (assembly GCA_030015325.1). Taxonomy (NCBI): domain Eukaryota; kingdom Metazoa; phylum Chordata; class Lepidosauria; order Squamata; family Scincidae; genus Cryptoblepharus; species Cryptoblepharus egeriae. The sequence goes on from JAREYC010000002.1 coordinate 23,190,930, forward strand.
TCTACTCTCACAAGCAGTGGGACACTGGATCAATGAGGTTATGACTTTGGGAAATACAGCCACAATCTTGCACAAGGTCACAGCTCCGACATTGTACTTGTCATCTGAACTGACTGCTAGTTGATAGACTGGGGTTGATCATGAGAACCTTGAGAACTGAGAGCCAGGATGGAGTATTATTTGGGAAAGTTGGATTGAGATAAATCCCTCAGCCTGACCTACCTGACAGGGTTGTTGTGAGTACAGCATATGGGTAGGAACTAAAGCTTTGTAAACCAACTTGGGCATTTGTTTTGATATGGGAAAAGCAGTTTATAAATTCAGAGATATCCTACTTTTAGAACCAGGAAGCAGCATATACTAATCAAACCTTGTAACTTTTGATGAACTTTTCCTTAAAAAAAATAAATCCTTAAATAAAAAAGATTTATTCCACTGCCCCACTGCTTAGACTTCCACCTCTGAAGCTACTGACAAACACTAAACAAAATAAAAACCTTAGTCATTCCATGGACAATCACAAACATTCTGGGAAGAGGCTCAGTAACTCAAAATAGCTTTCAAGCTGTCGTTTTTGATTCCCTTGTATTTTTCTCCACCTCATTCCCAAATGCATCACTTTTACCGGAAAGCCGACAGAACTGTATCACAGCTACTTGATTTTAAGCATGCATTTTTAAAAAATACCCAGAGGAATGAAGGTTTGTAAGTTCAATGTTCTGGTAAAAACCATAAATGTGGAGCATCTGACCACAGCAATCAAAAAAAGTACTGCTGTTAACACTAACACTGCTTCATCTTGTGTATCGTACAGGCTAAGCGGACCAAAGACTGTGCTTTGGGTTTTAGACTTGTTATTACTAGAACAGCTAACAAAAAGGGATTGCCTTCCAGTGAAAGATTTCCATCAAAATGAAACTTCTTGGATTGAATTTCAACTGATTTAGGGCCAAACCAAGATGTCATGGGAAATAAAAGTCAAGAACAACGAGATGTGGAGGCCCGATTTGCCTTTGGAAGGAATAAAATACAGAAAAAGCATCTTTTGTCTGCTGGTTTCCCACCCACCCCTACCTTGCCAAGGTTGGGCTTGGAGTGTCAACATTTTCCAACTCCCCAGCATTTACCTCACCCAAGAAAAAAAGTATTTTTTAAAAGCCATACTAAAATATTTCCACCATTATATTCATTAAAAGAAAGTTATGAAGCTTGAAGGTCAACAGCCAAAAGTGCTTCAATATATCCATAAGAAAAAAATATGATACAATCAAGTTCAATAATCGGAAACATTATTTTTCCCATTTCCCAGACAGCTGAATCAGTAAAGATGATGAGTTAACTAAATGGGTTTTCTTTCTTTTATCAGGAGAGTTATAGGAATTTGAATTACAGTGGGGCTCAAGGTCCTAAGCTACAATTTTCCCCATATCTATTCTACTAAAGATCTCCTGTAGTTCTGTTCTGGAATCTCCAGTGGACAAAAAAAAATTAGTGGACCAAAAAATGTAAAAAATCAGTTCAGTTTAATTTACAATCCAACTTTAATGTAAGATCTAATGTAAGATCTGTTTTCTACTGATTAATATGATGTAGCTTTCAGGCAGGGAAAAGTGCCAAGACTCAGAGGAGAAGCAGAACATGATTTTGTATATTCAGCAGCCATCATACTGCTGATACAGACCTCATGCCCACGCATGGTATACTTCAGATGTGATAGGAATTTTGAAGGTCATAAAGTCATCCACCACCACTAAGTTCATCCTGATCTTGTATGATCTAACCTTTTTATTGGCAATCCTCATACTCACCTAAGAGTATAGCTTGAACTTCCTTTGATTTCCAGACTTATCTCCTTTTCACTTTTTTTGGTCCAATTATCCAGATACAGTGGTGCCTCACATAGAGAGCTTAATTCATTCCGGAGGCATGCTCTTTAAGTGAAACACTCTTTAAGAAAAGCAGATTTTTTCATAGGAAATAATGGAAACTCAGACCATCGGTTCCACAACCCCCAAAATATTAATATGAAAATATTAACTATGTAAAAATGATGACAAAACACTGTGATTGAATTCAAAACATGCATTCAATGTGCATGATCCTATGAAGTCTACTTAGGCTGCAATACAAAAGACACTTTCTTGGGAGTAAGCTCCATTTAACACAATGGGGCTGACTTCTGGGTAGACATGGTTAAGAGGCTGCATATCAGACACTTTCCTGGGAGTAAGCCCCATTTAACACAATGGGGCTTACTTCTGAGTAGACATGGTTAGGAGGGTGCAATCAAAGACACTTTCCTGGGAGGCTTACCCTGGCTGCTGCTGGAGGTTCAAAGTGGCTGGTGGGGGCACTTGGGGGCAGTTTGGGACAGCTGCCTCTGGCATCCCCAGGCAACTGCCCCTAAGTTGGGTGTAGTTAGAGGCAGCAGCGCTGGCTGGCAGCCCTTTTAAACAGCCTCTGAGCGGAGCATCTGGGCTGTATAAGTGCTTGTTAAGTGAAGCGGAACCTGTTATGTGAAGCAAGATTCCTTGGAAATTTAGACTTGTTATGTGAAACACTTGTTATGTGAGGCAGTTGATATGAGAGGTACCACTGTACTTTGCTCTTTGGCCTGAGACATCTGATTCAGGTTACAATCCTAGTCTAGTTACTGCTGGTGGAATGGACATGCATGTAGTTACCAATGTATTGTAAAGCACATTTTTAACATTTGGAAGCCAGTGCCCAATGACTGAATAATATGGTGTGTGTTTGTGGGTGAGGGAGGGTAGCCCACAGTGTGGTTCAGGAGAGAGCAAGGCAGAAGCCTTATCTGCTACTACATTGTATCCCTCCTCCCACACCTTAAAGCCTTAGATGAGGTTCAAACAATCTATACTAGTGAATTTACTGAAACAGATCCAAGTAGATCAATGATTTTCAACCAGTGTCCCACGGCACACTGGAGTGCAACAGATAGTTCCACTGGAATCTAGAAACTGACATTCATTAATAGGAAAATTGTGGAATTTGATCAGACTGTTGTGCCTTGTCAATGGTAAAAACAACTGGTGGAGTGCCACAATCAGCTGTATCCTGGCCAAGACTAATTCTTTTTGCTTGTTTATAAAGACATCACTTGTTTATCAAGTTAAAATTTATTAGAAATGTTTGCTTGCCTTACAAAACGCTCTCAATCCAAGTTATTCTTAACCCAAGTTTTTACTGTATTCTCTTGCAACCCATTAGACAGGTCAGCTAGCAAACAAATGCTATGCTATTTGGTTCAGACTTCATGTCCTGTATCTACAGTGAACAATACAAATGTTCTTTGATATCTGTTCTTGAATAGGTTAACGCTGTTCCCGCACCACAATTTATTGTATAGGACTAGCTTCATGTAAGCAACATTTCTCCAACAGGGAGAGATTTCTTAATTTACATTCGCTTAGCAACCACCTACTTACAAAGTGATTTTGTGTTAAGTTTGCTGCTAAACCTCTCAAGCCAGCAGCTTATCATACTATATTGGGGGGGGGGATCTGGTCTCTGTGTCCTTGCACCCTCCAAAGCCTATCCCTATTGTAACAGCTGCAGTGATGTTATGTGCCCTCCAGTACACACTTAAGTAGGATCTGGTGAATGAACAAGAACAGCCAGGGCTTTCAACAAAATTGGAAGATTGTGTATTGTGTGGGTGCTGGTTGGAAGATGTTGGGAGTTTTCCAAGGTGGCTTTGACCCAGGGCCATTGGCGATTAGAAAGCCCACCAAGCTAGACCAATCTCAAAATATTACCTAGAAGGCGCCAGGCAGGGGATATAACAGGATATTTTTGCCCTAAAGGGTTATTGATGTTGTGAAGGTATCATTGGTTTCTATGCATTACTGCAGTAATATTTCCCACCATTCAGCAGTGACATTATACATCACTGCTGACTTCTGGTTCAGCTGAGTTTTGAGCTTCACACCCAAACAGATTACCAGGAACACTGGTCACAGGGTACCCTTTGCAGAGCTTTGCCCAAAGGATCCAATATCCCGGCACTGGGTGTTATTATGCAGTCATTCCAATACAGAATATTGGGATACTGTTTCCTTCCATGAATGGGTACCATTGATGACAAAACTGAACATGGCTGCATTATACTGAACCAGTCCTGGTACTAGTGGGTGGTAATCCAGCATACAGAGCAATAAAGCACATTTGCCCTTCCTAAATGTTTCATGAGAGGACAATCTGGGTTTTAATAATCTCATTTGAGCAGACTAATAGTACAGCTCAGATGATATAGTCATTTACAGAATATACTGTGAGCTACTACAGACTTGCAACTCTTTCAGCACAAAAAAATCAACAAATACTTTTTAAAAATATTTTTGCATTTTGTTGCTATGGTGCCACAGTTATTTATTACAGCAATAAGAGGATTTTTTGTTAAATAAAGAAAAAACAGAATTGATTTACAGATTTACAATCATGTAATATTAGAGCCATTTATTTCATTAATTAAAATATGTCTATACAATTTTTCTTAATGCCAGTATCAACGCAAAGTGGTTTCATTAACACCAATCAACCCAGAGGGGGGAAAATATTACCAGCAACACTATAAAAATGTAAAAGAGATTAAAATAGATTTTAAACCCTATGCTCTATAATAAAAACAATTCAACACTGAAATGTAGGGCAAATTAATAAAGAACAAATTCTGCAGCCTGATGAAGTGAGGCTGTTTGGGGCACTCACTGGGTTTTAAGAGCCTTCCAGGCTCACTTTTCATACAGTTAAACTTTGCTCAAATACCCAAACCCCTTTACAGCTGAAGATGTAAAGGAGTGTCCTGTTAAGTGTTAAGTGGTAGGACAGGGATGTCCGAGGGTCAGACTCTGAGGACGTTGGAGAACCCTATGCTTTACAGCATAGGGTTGAGAACCTTGAGATAGTAGGATCTGCTCAAATTGGAAGCTCTTAGGTCATGTGCATATAATTTCTGTCTTCTCAGAGGTACATCTAAAATTGTATTGCAAAGGTTGACGTATCCCCCTCTGATTTAGGAGGTTCTTTTGGACCTCGTTTTTATTATTCCATCACCACTGCATGCTACTGCTCAAAGGTAAAAGATTGCTGCTCATTCAGATATGATATCACCAACTTAAATTAGCCAACTGACCAAAAATAAAGCTGAGTTCAACAGAACCAGCTGAGAAGAACATAAACATTGAGCAATTCAACCACTCATTTACATGTATGCAATAGATTTAAGATAATCCAGCAAAGATACCATCCTTTCGTAATGGAACAACAAACACATTTTGAATGCACCACACCAGTGTTGGATAGTTGCTTTTTACAAGAACAGAATATATGAAGCTACTTTACATTCATCACACTGCCCAGCCTAGTATTATTTACTTTTGACTGAGGACAGCTCTCAGGCCACAGGCGTAAGAATGTCTTTCTCTCTTTCTTTCCTCTGCATTGCTACCTCTTTTGCATGGAAATACTAGAATTTGTGCTTGAAACCTTTTCCTATACAGTATATACTCTCCCATCTAACTATGGCCCTCAGTTTCTCTGGAAAGCGTGAAAGCACAATTCTTGTCTACAGAAACCTCATAAAAAACACACACACACACCTTAAAACTAAAGGTAAACTTTTAAACTAAACCAATTTTATTGCATCTTAAAACGAGCAGATTTAAGGCATAAATTTTGCCACATTTATGAACATTATCTCTTCTCTATAGTATTCTTAATCACATGATTAACCTGGCATTTACCTACTTATTTTTATATCACCTATTACTTGAAGGGTCCAATGGACCCTGTAGTTTGGTACATATAATGAATAAAACGTTGCATCAAGTTTTAGTATGGGACCCTGTAGGAAGTTGGTGTTTTTGAATGGAATTTATTATTATTTCATAAGAACTTATGACTTTTTTACTGCTAATTAGACAGTTATAAATCCAAAAGCATGAATTTTGTATAACCAATTACTTCCAGGGTCCAATGGACCCTACACTATAGTTTGGTACATATAATGAATAAATGTTGCATCGAGTTTTAGTATCATTATTTTATACTAATTTTAATTGTGAAATATTGTGAAATTATGAATTTTGATTATAACATTAGCAAGGAAAATATTGAAGAGCAACATGGGTCCGACGGACCCTGCCAGTATTCAATGCTATAATTTGAATTTACAGGAAAAATGTGCATTCAAAACATTCATGCTTTTGGATTTATAACTATCTAATTAGCAGTAAAAAGTCATAATTTCATATCAAATAAAAATAATAAATTCCATTTAAAAAAATGACAACAAACTTCCGGCAGGGTCCCAGGGACCCAGTTGGTTCTCAGCATGTTAATTCAATCCTGAACTGAAGTAAACATAATGTTATAAGCTTAAAAAATTATAAGCTTAAATTAAAAATATATATATATTCATTTAAAAACCATTCAGATTATAATCATCATCATCTGGTTTTGCTTCTAAAAATGGCTATGACTAAATTAATCTGTATGTATCTAAAGTGGATCAGAAATGTCCTAGAAAATCAAAAATGTTTAGTTTTCAAAATGATTCCTACTTTTTGAAAACTAAACATTTTCTGATCTTCTAGGCACTGTTTAGAGACAAGACTTTAGAGAGAGAATATGAAAACTAACCATTTCTAAGGTGCTTTTCAGAACCAAATGACTTTGCCCTGTGAACAATACTGGCATGAAGAGGCATCAATGGGGGGGGGGGTCTCTGCCAGGTGATGCTTACAGGGGGGTGAAGCACAGGGCCCCCAAAATGCAACTTTGCGATGATGCAGAAGACCCCATCATGTCATATACTGTTAGATTTGTATTGAAGAGAAGAATCCAATGCAAAAATCTGTTTAGAAATGTCACCTTTCTGTCAAATGTTGTGGCCAAAAATCTAAAAAATAAAAATATGCATTGAACTCTATGCAAAGTGAAAGTGACCATATCACAGCTTTATTCTCAAGTAGGCAAACGTGCCATAGTTTGTTGGAAAAGGCAGGCTGAGAGGAATCCATGGTCACCAGTACAAGACTTCCAAAATAGGGTGGTCTCCGAGCACCCATGGTGGTGACATGCTGGCCTCCGCAGCAGGTGATGCGAACCCTATTGATGCCCCTAACGGCATGAAATAAGGATACAGTACCTGTTGCTGAAGATGTATGCAGTACTGAATAGGACTGTTTGTTAAATACACGGCTATTAGAACATTTTACGATGTGGTAAAGAACAATATCATCCAGAGAGGGAAAAAATCAGACCAAAAATCTAGCATGTTGAAGGGAGGGGAATCCACAAGCACATGAATGGAGGGAGAGGGAGAGAGAGAGAGAGAGAGAGAGAGAGAGAGAGAGAGAGTTGGCTTCTCTGAAAATGAATTGTAATTCATGTAAACTAAGAAAGTGTGTCAAATGTAATCAGGATACCCTGCAGAGTTCACACAGACTTAATGTTTGGTCTTGTCGTCTTTTGAAGCTCAAACTCATTTTAAATAGGGCAGAGTACTCCATTGAGTAATTCCTGAGGGAAAGAAAAATACTAATTTTCAAAAATATGAGACTTATACGTCTGTATTGAAAATAACAAAGTTATTTAAAAAAGAAGCATAGAGAAAACATAAATATTAATTCACAAATACTATGTGTAGGGATGCTAGACTTTTTTATTGAATGAGACTTGCTGAGAAATTGCAACAAAACTGTTCTGGAAAAAGGCCTCAAAAGCATGTCTCTCTCCACACCGCCTGCAAAATGGCATAAGCAACTGACAAGAGACCACCTACTCATATAGGAATTCCTGCCACATTCTATGAGGAACCAGCTTCAATAGTGGTGACTCTCATCCCAGTAAAGCCTGGGGACATGACCACTAACTGCGGCCATGCATCCACTGGACTGCCATGTCCCTTACCGCCTGGGATGGCACCCTCCTCCCCTCCCCCCCAAAAAAATCACATCCAGATTGCTGTTTTAAAGCCCTTAGAAGGCTTTCTTAGGGCTGAGGAAAATCAAGGTAAATCAAGGTGAAATCAGATTTCAAATCATGGTTGAGATATATGATGAAATCAAATTCATCCAGTTAGCATGGGTGACATTCAAAGCCTAACTTCCCCCAGGAGTGGCGCAAAAGTGTCTTACAACACTTTTGTGACACCTCCAGTTCAGCATGCTCGTCAGCATGCCAGAGGTTAGGACTGCAGCCTAATTCAGAAACAAAGGAGGACAGCTTAAGAACACAGATTATAAAGCCACCGAAGACCAAAAAAGCTCCTGGGTTATTTGAGCTGTGAACATATCCAAGCCTAGCATGCTACCTTCCATTCCCCACCCAAACTGGGTTCCACCACAGAAGTATGAGGTGAAGGTAAAGCATCCATGGCATGCTGCCCTGCCAGCCGTGACTGGCAGCTATAGGGTGCAGTGCTCATGTCAGTCTCTATGCCTGAAAACCCAGCACCATCCGAATATGCCTCCATTGTCATGTGCTAAATGCTGAATTGCATAAACTAAATGCTAAAAATGCTGTTATCTTCCCACAGAGATGGTATCTTTCTACTTGCATTTCCATGCTTTCTAACTGTTTGTAGGCAAGAGCTGGGCAAAGGACAGGAGTTCCGTCCATCTTGCAGTACTTGGGACTCAAACTGGTGACCTACAGACCTTTAGGGGAGCAAGCATGGCACCTTTAACCACTGAGCCACTACAATAGATCTGAGATTGTAAATTAGAGCTCTCTGGCTTGTCTGAAACTACATTTAACCATATTTTTCCAAACCAAATCAGTATTTGGCTGCAGACTTAATCACACTTTCCTGGGAATTAGCCCAATTGGATATAATGGGTCTTACTTCTGAGTAGACAGGAATAGGATTGCATCATTTGAAACTGAAATTCAGATTATTTTTGGATTGTAAACAAGTATAAAAAAACAATTGCAACAGAGACAAGGAGTTAAGGGAGCAAAACATATGAGTACTATATTTCATTACCAGAAGATAAAAGATAAAAATATATTTGTAGAAAATAAGGGTTCACTTTTATTAAATTTTGGAACAAAAATAATTGTGCAATAGATGTAATTAACATATTAAAGGTACATAGTAGATCCAAGGTATGTAAACATTTTTTAAACATTTTATAGTACAAACAAAATTTGATCAGTATTTCATCAAAGATTTTTATCTGTCCAGCAGATATAACAATACTACAAACCACAAGTATTTTTGTTGAGAAAGGAGTCTAAAAACCTAGGGAAAACAGAGCTTTAAACAGAAATGAATCCCACAGATCTTTCTTACTTTAATAAAGAATTCATAGTTTCTCACCTTGGTGCTCCAATGTCATTTATTGGTCTTAGTATATCAAGCCTCACGCTGTCAGTCCTTCATGAAATATAAAAAGGTCTGGAGATAATCTCCTCCATAACTCAGATCAAAGCTCCGGAGAGAGGGGGAGGGAGGGAGATCTTATAAAGTGACCGCAAGCTAAAGATGCCATAATGATCCCCTAGCTGTGTAATAGGATAGAACAAGTAAGACAGATTCTTTTGGTTCAGCTCTTGTAGTGCATAAAATAGATCACATTGCTGGATTTGCTTGTTAAGGCTATGTCTTCACAATACCATAGAGTCACACAGGGAGTCCAGTGAATTCTCAACACAGCAGTGGTTCCCATGCTTTTTAAATGAGACTGATGCCTGATTTATTAATGCCAAGGGATGGGGCTATAATAGTGATTGGGCAGCAGTGATCTGTCGAAGAAGCAGCTTGTTTAAAAATCCATTGATACCCATAACCTAATCTAATCTACCCTATCAGTTTCACTAACAATCAGAAACTGGGTCATGACCCATGGAGGGTCCAAGACCTATCGTTAGGGTATTTACTGCTATATATAATTTTTGTGTAGCAATATATATCTAGTCTACTAGATGGAAACACCATTTTAAAAAAAGATAAAAATATTATTTTGCGTATAAAAGTACTTGAGAGGCATCCTAAAATGATTTCCTTAATGAATATCAATACTACACAAGATTTCCAAGGTCTGAAAACATTCAGAATGACCTCAGGGAAATAATGGGTTTTGTTGAGAATAACTCAGAATGGTTTAACTCCAATACACACTCTCTCTCTTCTTTTGAGGAATATAAATCTTTTGTTCAGGTAATATGTGAATCCTGAACACCACCCATTTGTCTCTAAATGTGGCTCCAGAAGCTGGACCATATTTCATTGCCCACCCTGAATTTCACTGCCTGGACATCAACATGGAGGAGTATTCACCTCGGTTTACTACCTTAAAAGAAGGTAGGGCATTTCCTTAAATTAAAACAAAAAAAATCATGCAATACATTTCTCACATATGTGATGCCCACTTCCCCTACAATCCAGAGTAACTACGGGAGCACGTAAGAGACATTACATGCACCCATAGTTACTCCACCACCTAGTGAAAACCTATGGGAAATTCATATTGCAATCCAGAGCAAATTGTTCTTACACCAGAGCAAGGACTTCCCATAGTTACTCTGGATTGCGCCCTTCATCTGCTACTATTGGATAACGCATGTGTTCATATCTGTCTCTTAAGAGGTGTGTGAAGTTCCAGGAAATTTTTACGATTTACCAATAATTTCACATCTATTTTTTCTATAGGAGATGTATGTAAGATAAAACCCCTGAAGCAGAATGAGAGGTCACTTGCTTTTTTTCTCAGAAAACACGTGCCTGACACTTTGCACACTGCATTTACAGAGATCTTAAGATCTTCTCTTCTTGAAACAACATGAGACGGAGATCAGAAGAGAAAGAAAGAATGTACCCAAGTCTTCTGATGGAATGCTGGCAGAAAACACATTCTTTTTGCAGAACAGAAAGTGGCCTTCAAAACCCTATGGAAAGAAACATTTTGTCAGGTATCTGGCTTGCCATCTATCTTGCCATACAAGGGGCCAGACGCAAGCAGTGAGTTGCAAAAAAAGATGGATTGTTTCAATTACAGCAGCCCAGTGTCTTGCCGGCTGATGCTTTTCAAGAGGCACATGGGTGACTGGCTGTAATAGAAGGCTTGTAATTGACTGTGTAAGGTTGAAAAAGCAAACTAAGTGCCCAAATGTTGCTGTGCAACATTACAAAAGTCAGGAGAGTCCAATAGCCCGTAAATAAAAAATACTGTAAAATAAGCATCCACACATGCTCAAAAGGCCGAGATAAGTAAGCTTGAAGGAATTTTGCCATCGGGCATATCTGAAGCTGGAAGGCTGGAAATCTGCACATGTTGACTGTGGAGGAAGTCCCACTGAAAACATGATAAGACTGCATTAGAAGTTGATTGGCCTGACTCACACACACTCCTGCTTTAGTTTTATCTCCTGAAAATGTTAGAAGAGAAAAAGGAGTGTGCACTTTAACTAAACACAAAGCAATTCTCTGGCTTGGAGGGGGATCTTAACTATTCTTGTAATATGACTTGAAACATTTCCTGCTGCAATCCTAAAGACACTTTCCGTGAGTAAGACCCACTGAACACAATGGAGCTCACTTTTGAGCAGACATGGTTAGGATTGTGGTCTTAGTAGTTCAATGCCATGTAGACACACAGTACAAATGAAATGCTAGGCAATGCAAAGGTTGTCATGTTAGACTTTAGATGTTTCTAAAGTCAAGGAGAAGCATCAACAGACGTGATCCTGGAATCTTTTCGCTATTTTAATATGTTTCAGAACAGGATCAGATTTTTTTATTTTCTTTTTCTTCTTTTTTAAATTAAAAACAATAACAACAACAAAACATTGAGTACACTCCTTGAGGACCGCTTCATCTGCTATTTTTGAATTAACACAGGTGTTCACACCTGTCCCTTAAGATATGTGAAAATGTAGGAAATTAATAAGATTTCATATCTACTTCTCCTAGAGCAGATGCATACAAGATAAACCCCCAGAGGCAGAATGAAAGCTTTACAAAGAGAATTTCCTGACTACTCTTTCTGAATTTTATCACTGAATTGATTACAAGATGTGAAAAAGTAATAGAGGTAAAGCAATCAGAACATCTGATTTTTCTTCTGCGATTTTGGGCACCTATTTGCCACTACCATTCACAAAGATGGTGTAATGCAGGGGTGGCCGTACTTTAAACTCTAGGGCTCATGGACTTTAACAGTTGTGTAGTAGAAGGAATATACAGAGTATAGAAGAAACACCTGCTTAAATTCCCTCCTTGACACAATTATTATATGTCCAGGAGCCCTAAAGTTGAAAGGTTGTCCATTCCTGGTGTAGCTGCTGAAGGTAACACTACAAATTACACTATTACTGAGTTACAACACAACAAATTAATAAGGTTACAATCAAGAGTAACTACGGGACCTTTTACACTGACGTAGTTATAGCGCCACCTATGGCAAATGCATAGAGCAATCCAGAGTAAAGTGCCTCTTAGGTCTTACCATAGTTACTCTGGATTGTAGACTATGTTAATATGGGCATAATCCTGACCAAATCTACTCAAAAGTCAACCCCATTGTTTTCAATTGGTCCTACTCCTAGGAAAGTGTCTTTAGGATTAACAAAGTGTCTATGGCCTATATCCTAAAGTGAAATTAAGCCCCTTGCTCCGGAGCAGTTAAGATAACTTTCCATAAGATAACACTAGACTGCGTCACACCACGCAGTGCTGTAACTGCGTGGACCCATAACTCCTATGGATTTTGCCCAAAATTTGTTAATTAATATGTCAATATGGTAAACCACCATACTGAGTCATTCCTTTCCTTCTCTTTTCCTCTTCTTTGATTTAACTCATCATAAAGGATTCCTGTATGAATTTTATCTAAAATCAAATTAGAGAAGATTAGAATGGAGAAACTACTGTATTTGTGCAGTTTTACCATCTGAGTAATTTGATCTACATCTTGTCATTACCATAAGGGTACCATTGTGCTGTATGGAACAAATGCATATTCTTGCAAGGCTGGTGATCAAGTTATAATGAGGCAAAATAAATGCAAAGAAACCCATCCAATATCTGCATGTACAGTATACTCTAGGGAGAAAGTGGAATATTAAAACCACACAATAGCAATCTATTGTATATAATGTATATCTTTCAGCAAATGATTTCCAGATGACGGGCCAGACAACATGAGTAGCAACTGTAGAGGGATTTACATTTTTATATAAGATCACAAGGAAGAAGTGGTTTTTCCCTCTCTATTAATGTTTCTGAAAACATTTAAGAGCTGATTCAAACAAGAATGTTTAAGAATGCAACAGTTTGGGGCTTATGCACATAGGTTTTGCTGAGTCAAGCTACCTTTAAATGAGTGCAAACTTTTAAGCCATGGCCAGAAATTGTCAGAGGCACATTATTTGTATGCAAAGTCACTATCGTGAATTTGCCTATCTGAGAAGAGCAGTTTTGCCATCTCCTCTCATTATCTGTGACTCTGTTCTTCTTATCTACTAATACTGTTCAGGTGCATTTAGGGTGGTCTCAGAGCACCTACAAGCAGGAAGGTTCTTATAGAGCAATTGCAAGCAAAAGACAGCTGCAGGACCATATGTGGAGGGCTAGAGGACCAGAGGCTAGAGTGCCTCAATATCTTCAGGGGTTTGATTCTGGGACTGAAAAAAAGAATGATTGCTTGCATGACTGCCTCTCTACAATAGTAGAAAAGCAGTTTTTTAAACTATATTTGAAGTGGCCATTTGTGTTGAGTCAAATTTGTATATAAAAAAATCCATGCATAACTAGGTTGGACCTGCAATTGCCTTCGTATCACATAAAAATAGTTAAACAGTTTCTTGGAACCAAATGTTCAAAGGGATTGCTTGTTAACCTATACATTACTTGTTAACCAAGTCATAATTGCGTGGAAATTTTTGCTTGTCTTCCAAAACACTTGTAATCCAAGTCACTCATAAACCAAGGTATCACTAAAACTGCAATGTCAGACAAAAATCACTAGCACTATTTCAAATGTTATTTTATCTCTCTTATTTGAATTCATATGGAAGATTTGAGCTGATGACAGTGCAAACAAAATAGTAGCTCACCCTGATAATTCAGCAGGAAATAAATGAAAGTCACAGAGAAACAATAGAAAATTTGAAAAAAAAAAATGATTTTTGGGGGGAAAAAATTCAAAAAATTTGAAACAGTGAAGTCCATGAAATTCCTGGTGGACTACATTCTTCCCTCTCATAAAAAATAAATCAAAAACATGCACTAATTTAAATAAATATTTGTAGTTACCAGAAAGTATGCAATCCTGTCCTTTGAGGAGTCCATAAAAGGATATTGAAAAGGGGCTATACCACAAACATTTCTCCCCTTCCTTTGTACCAAATTGCACAAAGCTACCTGTAGCGGCAGTGTTGTTACTGCTGTCACTTGTACTTCAAATGTTTGCTAATCGGATGGAAATGTCATTCTATGAGGCGGTGGAGAGGTAATTAAGAAACTGTTTCATTTTTCCTCACTTCATACAAATAATGACCCTGGAATTCTGCCAGTCTGCCAACAGATGTCAAGAGTGATTTTCAACAGCAAAGTATTTTAACCTTTGCATTTTCTGCTCTGCCATTACATCTCGTTATTCTTTTCCCAGTTACATTTTTCAGATCATTAAAGGGGTTTGTTTTATTTGTGCCATGAAATGCCACGTATGCTCAAATCAACAAGATTAGCAACCCAAACTTAACATTGTGCTCAGATCAGCCAGACGGAGAATGACTGCTTGAGTGAAATCCACTCACATTATATATGGAAAGCATTGCCTCCTGTCATCCCAGCCATCCCAGTACTGCAGGTGCACTTAGCCTGACTTTTCACAAGCCAGGCCTGAACCTTTGTTTCGCAAGTATCATTTTAAAGACATAGCAATCCTAACCTCCAGTTAGGATGGAGCCCCAGCTTGAGACCAGTGCTGACCTAGGGGTGTCACAAAAATGCCTGAAAACACATCTGTGCCTCTCCAAAAATGTTAGGCCAGTGCAAGACATGCGCTTGTCTCCATACATTACCCCAGGAACAGGACAACCGATGAGTTGTGCCAACCTAGGTTAGGACTACACCCAAAATCATAAAGGCTACAATCCAGAGTAACAACGGGAGCACGTAAGAGACGTAGTTACTGAACCAACTAGTGAAAACCTATTGGAAATTCGTATTGCAATCCAGAGTACTCTGGAGCAAGGACTCCCTGTAGTTACTCTGGATTGCACCCTAAGAGAGACTTGAGGTGTTTCACTGCATCTCGTAGAGAATAACATAAAAGGCTTGTATGCATTTCCTTGTTACTTTCTCCCACTCCAACATGCATATATTGTCTCCCTTCAGTTAAGGAAGTGCTTGTCAGAAAGACGTAACCTTATTAAGAATTCTAGGAAAGCTGACCCTTTGTTCTGGTATGCTGATGTCCTGAGTTATAACTCCCATTGTGATACAGCCTTTCCATTCATTTATAAAGTGAATCAAAAACCACTGGAACAAGAATGAAAAACATGGTTCACGCTCATAACCTTCTGGGCTACAACACTAGGTTCAAGCCTCCAAGGACTTAATTACCGCATTTAAAGTAAAACCTTAGCCAGTGCTCTACAGATGTGAAATCTGAAATGGCAGAGTATGGTACTCTCCTAATTTTGGACTCTCACAATCAATATACCATGAAATAATAAAATGAAATTTATTTGAAAATTGAATATATTTATAAATTGAATAAAGCTCCCTTCACTTCTGGAGGATTATAGCGCCAAATAGAGGTGCTTGTCGTGGGCTGCATCTGGTCACTGGACTTGGGTTGAGCACTTCTGAGTTTGGATGAAGAATTGGGATCCAAATGTCAAATTGATTCAAAACAATATAATATAATTATAAGACAAGTGATACAAGTGTATAATACAAGTGTAATACAAGTGATTCAAAATAATTATTCCAAGTCATTTAATTAATGAGTCACTGTCAGTGACTCTGTGCCAGCTTATCAAGAGTCAAGGGAAAATAGTAGAGTTACTATAGGTTCTGCTGTCCATGATGCAGAACACAAATGGATAACATTTGACTGGGTTGTATGTATAACTTATTAATGCTCTCATATTGCCTCTTCAGGGACTTCCATTCATTACTGGACTATATTCCTCCTCAATATACGCTTTTGTGGAAAACAGCTGTAATATCTCAATTCTCCCTAAGAGTCCTTTTAACAATAGGTGGTCTAATGGTCCAACCAATTATGTGCCAGGTTTCTCCTGCAATTATCATTTTACTAGCTTTTAGATTGATTTTTATATTATTAACATACTGCCTTCCACATTTGTACTTGGTCTTTCTTATTAAGCTTTAAATTTATGAAGTTTCCCAGTTTTTTCTCAGTAGAATTCATGTTTCTTTCCCTTTTCAATTTTGATTTATTTTTATTCATTCATTCTGTGGATATTGGGACATTTCTTAAAGTGGCCATGCAATTTTCAGAAGCTAATTATAATTATTTTTAATTCAATTTGAGCTAGTACTTTCCTCTGGCAAATTTTTCCTATTTTGTAAACTAAGGTACAATCCTAAGCTAGGTCAGCACAACTCTTTAGTCTTCCAATTCCTGTGCTGATGTAGCGATACAAGTGCATGTCTGTGCACTGGCCTAACACACCCCCAGGAGTGGTTCAGAAGTGCCCTGTGGCACTTTTGTGACACCTTCAAACTACAATGAGACTTGTGCAGAGGCTTAGGCCAACCTAACTGGGAGTTAGGATTGCAGCCTAATGGTGCAATCCAGAGTAACTACAGGGAGTCCTTGCTCCGGTGTAAGAACAATTTACTCTGGATTGTAATATGAATTTCCCATATGTTTTCACTAGGTGGTGCAGTAACTATGGGTGCATGTAATGTCTCTTACGTGCTCCCGTAGTTACTCTGGATTGTAGGGTATATGTGATAATTCTTTCGTTTCCCCTCTTGACAGTTTCCCTTCAAAAAAGACATTAGCTTCATTGTATTTGTTCCGTGGTCCTTAAGCTAGTGGTTTGCAAAGTGTGTGTTTTAAGGAAAGCTGGGATTTCTTGGAAACTTGTTATTAGACATTCCATGGAAGATGAGTAAAGGCAGCCACATTTTCCTAAAGTACAGCCTGTCTGCCATCACCGCCCTTTCCCTAAAATGTGCGATTGCAAAAAGAGCCTTGGGTGTAACATGCACTCATTTGTCTTCCCCTGAAAATTCCTAGAGGTTTCTCCTTGAGCACATTTTTGCCCTGCCCACAAGTGTACAAATTTTGTCCATGTTGCATATATGTCCATGTTGCATACATTGGGAAGAAATGGCTTTTTTTTTTTTTTGCTTTCACTTTTTGGATAGACTGGGAAAAACCCCTGACTGAAACTCTGCCCATCAGGATATCAATGTGAGGGCCCCTGCCTTGTTAGTGTTGATGTAACAGAGGAAAATGAACCTGTGAACCAGCTCAGGACAAGACAAACTTCTGTATTCATAAGTACTTTACAACAAAAAGATGGCTGTGGAAGTAATAATTGCACTGTGAATTGAACATATAATTGCTACACCATGCATAAGAATAAGTAATACTTGATCAGTGAAGGAAGATTTTAATCTTAGATGTTGACCATGCTTCAGTTAACAATGTTAAGTAGATATTCTAAAACATTCTATCAAACATTTAATCAAGTGTTAATTTTTCAAGACTGCTTTCAAGATCATTTTTAAAAATTACATTATCTCATAATTGCCTATTTTGGCTTACACATAACAATGTCATGTCTTATCCATGTCTACTCAGAGGTCTGTCCCATGGGAATTCATCGGGGATTACTCTCATGCAAGTATGCTTAGGATTGCAGCCCAAATTTTGAAACTATAATAAGGGGAATTGTTTTTATCACCTACCATTGTTGCTCTATTAGTCACCCTCATCTCACTTCTAAATCCTCCCTGCTTATGAGCTGTGCTACTGGACCACGTGCTGAATGCTTTTCAAGGTTTGGGAAGGCAGGAGGTCTCCTCCAGATAAGGGAACATTATTCCCTTGCCCAGCGGTAGGCTGCTGCTGCCTGAATGCATCTACTGAGACCTGCTGCTTGAATGCATGTACACAGATTTATGCCAGCGATTTTGCAGACTGAGGATGGAAGATATTGGTGGTACCTCCTGGTTTTGACACACATCTTTCCATCCCCACCCTATTCCTCCTCCTTCCCACTTTGTCCCACTCATCCTCACCCTCATGCTGATTTACTGGTTCCTGCACTCATTGGTGAGTAGTTCTTTACAATGCCCATAAAGCACACTGAGCCACTGAAATGCAAATTTTGGTCCCTAGGATTGGTGCCTAGGGCAGGGTGACCAAATGCCAAACCCAAAATTCCCCCAAGTCCCCAAAAATTCATGTCATCCAAGCCAAAATTCCTATCCAATTAAAAAATGTAGGACAAATGTAGGATGTGTTAAAATAAAGCTTAAAATATTTGTATTGCATTCCTGTACTTAATTTTTGCACAAATCTCATTGCAATAGACCAGACACCAACCAAAAAGGCACATGTTTAAGTGATCCAGTGAGGCATGCACAGGCTTGGTCTTTCAACATCCTTTCCTTTGCTCCTTACACAATATATGCTCCACTGACTATAATAATTTTGAGTGGACACAACTGGGCTTGGAGGTTTGAAACTTACGAACCCAGGAGTTATCCCCACGATCCCTACCCTGAGAAGGTGGCCAACTTTACACCCAGTATTTTTTCAGTATTTTTGAAGAACAATATGGCAGACATGCCAGTTAAGTGATGGATGATGCAAGATGATGGATGATGCAAGGACATGGCTGGGCTTGCCCATATGTCACAATAACATCATCTCATTTCCATCTGATTTGTATTTTTTCTCAGCCTAATAAAACAGAGAAAGTTCTTTTCCATATTAAGACAGCAATCCTAACCTCCAGTTAGGCCCGCCTAAGACCTGACAGGTCCTGCACTGACCTGGGGGTGTCACAAAAGTGCTTCAAGACCACTGTGCATAAAGACACTGTGCTTGTCAACCTGACGTTTGGCAACACACTACAAGACAATAATCCCCCCAGGATGCAGTGGTGTAGTTGTGTCCACAAGCAGGGGTTTAGGTAGGGGTGGACTCTTCAAGATCTTGTAATTTCAAGGTTTCTTCCCATCTTCCTTTGGTTGAGATAAGACAAGTTAATGCTATTATATTAAATTGCAAATCAATAAATTTCATGAAGGAGCCTGACAGGAACCTTGGATAAAAATTATCTCTTTTCCTTCTCATAAGGAGACTTCTTCCCTTCTTTTTCCAGTTTGATGCAAACCAAAGTTTGCCATTATAACCAAACCTGAAAACTAGAATTGGAAAACAGCTTCAAATCATGGTTCCTAAATTTGGCTTACATTTTCAGATGATATAGCAAAGTATGGTTTGTCTTAAACCAGGAAAGGAGGGGAGGAATGTATCCAAGAAAATGTGTGGAGGTCACAACCCCAAGGCCACACCGAACCATGATGTTACATCAAATTAGTCTACTGTCACACAACATTTTGAACATATCCACCATAGCTGGGGACATTTTGTCTTTCTATCTGAGAAAAAACAGAGACTGGAGGAAGGGAAATAAAAGGCAGGTGTATTTCATATATACCAAGTGAAACACCTTCCTGAACTTAGAAAGGACCATCATAAAGAAGGGTATTGCTCTCCAGGCACAGACACAAAGCCAACAAGTCTACGTTGTGCACTAAAGATCTTTGTTTGCTTTCAGCACAAGCTTCTTTGCCTTGTTCTGCCTCTTGCTAAAAATGTTAATCCTCAGACAGGCAACAAGAGATTTAAATGGATCCCTGCCAAATCTTGGTTGGCTGTTTCTTTTTTAAACTTTCCACTAGCTGCCATCTTCAGAAAGGGAAGCAGGTCCTTCTTTGCACAGGGCCTGGGCAGCAGAAGAGGCGAGCACAAGGTTGCCGGTCTCTGTGTGTGGTCTGTTTTTAAGCACCATCTGTCTTGAGTTTAACACAACAACACTACAGTGTAAGCAATTAAAATACTCTGTTCAAGTTAAAGCCTGGATATATTCAGTGCTGGACAAGACACGGGAGTGCAGATACATAACATGAACAGAAAACAGCACTGGATAACTATTGAATATGAAGGGAAGGGGATGAACAGAAATATTTTGGCTTGGAGAACTTCCAGATATCTATGATTTTCTATTCCCCAAGAGAAAAAATTTGGAAAAATGTCCAGAGGAAATAGTTCTATTCCTTTTCACTTTCATAAAACAAAGCAGTGCCTTAATAAATGTCCTTACTGCTAAATAGACAAGATATCATATCACACAAAACTGACAGGCATCACACAAAACTGACAGGCAGCACAATCCTAACTTGTGCTGGAACAGCAGGCTGGCATGCCTACATTGTATCCAGCACAAGTTTAGAGACTTCTACTACATTACCATTGGGAAGGGAAGGCTTGTCTATTTCCCCATGGTAAGTCAATCCACCTCTATGTGTCTACTCAGACGTAGGCCATCTCTGGAGGTGGCCCAAGTCTGAGCAGACAGGATCAGCCAGAGGCTGCTCTTGGCTGCCCAGGAAGCATAGTCAGGATCTGATATAAGAGCTTATGCTTGGGTTTAGGCTGGCCTAAGTAGAGGTTAAGATTGCAGCCTAAGAGCACAATCCTATCCATTTCTACTCAAAAGTAAGCCCCATAGTGATCAATGCATCTTATGCCCAGGAAAGTTGTCTTTAGGATTGTAATATACATCAATTGCCAAGCTAGCAGTTCAAAAGCATGCAAATAGAAGAAGATAAATACCAGGCAGTACCACCTTGATGTGAAGGTAACGTTCTGTACACATGTGGGCCCCATGTCCACAAAGGTGTCTTTGGACAACACTGGGTCTAGAAACGGGATGAGCACTGCACTCTGGAGTTGGTCACGACTAGCAGGGTGACCTGCGGGGGAACCTTTATAAGTCAATTACCCATTTGCACTGGCAGTCCACTTGACAAGGCTAACAGAAACTTATAACATTACAGCCACCCTTCATAATGCATGGAAGCTGCTTTCTCCCTCTGTGGGGAGGGAGAATGATAACATAGGAAGCAGCCAAATAAAGCCATTGTGTGATCGGCTACCAGGCATCCTCAATACCTGTATCATATTCTTTCATTAGCCAATGGATTTTTGTTATTTCTTTGGGAGGAAATCATGGTTGAATTGCACCCTTTGTGGTTGCCTTCGCTGGCTGGAAGTTCTGTTTAACATAAGTCTGCTGCAGTGCCAGACAATGCCCACTTGTTAACTTCAGCTAATCAAAATTGAATGTATCAGGTGCTCTAACTAAATGTCATGCTGATCGGATTGTGTGCAAAACTATGTGTTTAAATAAAATAGACAAAACGGTCAGAAAAAAATCTTTTGCACTCAGGTTCTTCAAATGTCCATTCAAGAAAAGTGTGTGGGTTACCTACATGTAGAGACAGGGTGAATTGGGAAAGTTCACAATATAAATTCCCCTGATTTAAAAAGTCTCATCCCATCAGGAGAAATAGGCCCAGATCCCTCCCAATGAGGGCCTGTAATGAGGTTTGTTCCACTGCTAATCAGTTCTACCTGAAAGTCTTCCTCCCTTGGGAATGAGAGAGTAATCAGTGACTGGCTTGCAAAAGAACGTATGGCTTCCTAGTACCAGGAGACACTGCTTGTGCACCTCTTCCTTGACTGGAAGGATGCTTGTGCACTTCATCCATAACTAGGAATGGCTCAAGGGCTTTTTTGAGCACTCTCTTTGTCAAGGCTCAGGAACAAAAAAGTCAACAGAGTGGAAGATAAAGCCTATGGGGAGAAAATTTTTAAGTGAACAAACAGAAGGAACTGCTCATGCACAGATTCTCATAGCACAATCCATCTTGCACAGGAACAGGCAGGCTTTTGGCAGCTCAGTGCTTCTGCTGCACTTTGGCAGCAGAACCAATGGATGTTCTTAGATCTTGGGTTTGGTATGGGGTTACATGGCATAGTTTACCCAGCATTGAGTACACAGCTAGGGCTCTAGATGCCCACATCTGGGCCTGGATTTTGCCTCTGGACCACAAATTAAAAGCTGACATTGTATAAAGATTTAGGGAATAGCTGCTGTACAAACAAAAACAATCCATTTTGAGAAGTGCAGTTCTCTGGAACTGAATCTAAGGGCCATTCGAGACATAATGGTAGACAAAAGCATCAAGATGGAGTGTCACTAAGTCCTTATAAGTGGTGAGATACAAGGATAAACATTTCCCCACTTAAGTCTTGTTTGTCCCTTTGGGGCTCTGAAACTGAATGTGAATAAGAGAATCAGGAGTAAAACAATGTGAGGACGTATGGGTTGACATTTGTCAACCTCCTTTCATTCATTCATGCTGTACTAAAGCTTCTCATACACATATAATTTGAGTTTTGGCACAACTGAAGGCTGGTTTGTTTATTACCTTTAAAGCCCACCTTTGCTCCGTGATGAAACTCAGCATCCATGGGGCTCTTTCACTGGCGCTGAACAGTCTTGGACCTCCTTGGTTTCAGTGATGTGGCTGCATCAGCGTCATGAGCGCACCCTGGGTTGTGCCACTAACACAACTGACTGGATAAAAACACATAGCCTTTTGTCCCCAACTCCCACTGGTAGCAGCTTACTGACAAATTCCCTTCATAAATTGACATTCAATGCAGAGTTAAACATGCAAAGGTTCTGCTGGTTTCATTGTGACATAAACATGGTCAATGGAATGTCGCCAAGCTTTCTGCAGCTTCCCGAAGGACCCTATAAATTGCCATCTTTTGGGCAACTCCTCTGCTGTGTTCTGCACTATAATTTTGCATAATTGTTTACAAAGGTCCTTAATCTCATTTGATATGAGGGATTCCTCTTCCTTATTCTCCTCCTCCTCTTGAGATCTCCTCCATAACCTCTTGCTGTTGCTCTTAATGTAAAACTGTTTGTCAAACTCTGCCAGAACTGTTTACCTTACAAGGCACAGTTTGTCTTACAAAGCAGAATTCCTTAGAAATTTTAGTTTGTCTTACAAAGTGTACTTCTTACAAAGCATTTGTCATACAAGGTACCACTGTATCTTGAAACCAATGCCTGTGTGGTAAGTTATCTGCTGGTATTTGCCACCCATCTACTGTTTTATTACCATTTTTATTTTATTCTATAGTTTATTAATATATAATAAGTCTCAAATGAGAAATATCACCACTGGAACAAGTACAATTAAATCAGCCCAAGGAAAGCATGTAAAACATTTTTTTTTAATGAAAAGAAAAACACAACAGGGGTACTCTGGGCACAATGGAAAATGATGTATATATATATAATATGGCAGCTGAAACCAGAAAGAAACTGCTGAACTAGTATTTAACTGGAAATTATCTAATTTAGCTTGAAGAATTCTCCTGCATTTGGCTGCACATATATGCAGTCGTTGCATTTCTAACAAGTAGCTATCATTCCCTATCAATACCCCAATCATTTCAGCAGTTTTAGGATTTAGGCAAGCAACAGTCTGGATGGTGGTCATGACTATGGGTGCAATCCAGAGTAACTACGGGGAGTCCTTGCTCCGGAGTAAGAACAAGTTACTCTGGATTGCAATATGAATTTCCCATAGGTTTTCACTAGGTGGTGCAGTAATTTCGGGTGCATGTAATGTCTCTTACGTGCTCCCGCTGTTACTCTGGATTGTGCCCTAAGTGCCATTGCCCTATCTCTACTGGTATTTTGGCCATAGGTTTTGATAGAATAAAGGTACTTAAAAGTGGTTTCTTTCATTGCATTCTGCTGTAAATTATATATCCACTGCATTGTAGAACATACAATGAGCTCCAAGTGCATAGGATCAGGTCCATTCAGGAAGCCTTGCACTCCCTTGAACTGACCTTCCACACCAGCGATGGCATGCTTGCTTACTTACAAGTAAACACAAATGTGCAGTTTCACTTTCAGTAGGGTTCAATGCATGTGGAGCTTGGAGGAGGGACTTCCTTCTGGGGTGACTGGTGGGAGCTGCATTCATTGAATCAGGACCAGATTCCTCTCAGTCTGCCCTTTCCAATAATCTGCATTCACCTACTCATGAGTAAAGGCACAATATGGATCTGTTTCACTTCCCATAGAGATTAATGCAATTATCAGGGCTTCCTTCTGGGGTGGTTTGTAGGGCTGCGTTCATTGGATCAGTATGATTCTGGTGTCTTTGGATTCCTCTTGGCCTGCCCTTTCTGGTGGACTATGGAATGTTCACCTACCCACAAATAAAGCCTCAATACTGGTTACTTTCACTTTCTGTAGAGTTCAATGCTTTTTTTGATTTCTCATTTTTTGGCCATAACAATTGATAGGAAGGAAATATTTCAAAATGGATTTTTGCATTGGATTTTGATCCTCAATATGTATCCAACAACATGCACCATTACAAAGTTCCATTTTTGGGGTGCCACATCCCCCAGTGTGCGTTACCCACCTGATCTCGTGCATCCCGCACCCTTACAGAAACCCCTGCTAGTGATTTTTTTAACTACAGTATTTTACTTTAATTCATAATGGTAATCACTTTACTTCCTTTTACCCCCTTTCACAACTTTTTTGTCCCATTTCCCCATTTTCATACATGACCGTAGAGGATTTCACTTCATGAATCTAATAAAGTCCATGAAATTCTCATGAAATAAATAGATAACAGCCCAATCCTAACCTATAGTGGGCTGGCCCCCATGTCGTGGTTTGTAGAAGCCTGACAGCACAATCCCGATTTGCACTGGATCAGACAGTCTGCCTCAGCCTGCACTGAATCCAGTGCAAAGATCAGAGCTTCTGCCACACTACTGCAGAGAAAGGAAAGAGTTTCCCCTTCCTGATATAAGGCTATAGCAGCCCCAAAAGGCGTACTCAAACCTCTGGATCTAGAATTAGTCAATCTGAGCCCTGCCTCCCTCTCCCCTCCTGCCCACAGTCCTAACCTCTGCCCATCCTCCCTATCTTCTTCCATCCCTCCAAATCCCTAAGCTGTCTGGGAACGCACCTGTTTGAGCTGCTGAGAGTGGCACACGGAGGCTAATACAACTTTCTTAATCAGTCTTTCCTCCTCTCTTGGTGGTGCAGACATGTCTTATGGCACGTTTGCAACTCCCCAGTGCAAAGCACCTGCACCAATCCAATAAAAGTACTCAGAATTATGCTCTAAGTTAGAATATAGAACCAAGTATGTGGGAATCTGAAATAATACACCAGGCTTCTAGATAAATCCATATGATTTCTTCCTCCTTTGAAACACCCCCAATTGTCAAACTAATTGGCTTTTTGCTCATTGAAAATAAAAAAGAACACATTAAACTGTTCTGGGCAGCCAGATGGAAGATGAGAACACAGGAAAAAAAAATCTCCCCAAGCTGAAGAAGATTGGATTGAATTATGTACCAGCAATCTAATAAACTTGCCTTCTGTTTCTACGTCTCAAGAATTATGCATAAACTGCCTTACTGTTGTATTAATGCTTCCTGTTCATTCTTCCCCGACCTCAACAAACTTCCTCTTTTTAGGCTTATCATAAATGCGGTAGGGCAGTCATGCTTATTTATTCACATGTCTGCACATTCACATATAAAATTTTCTTTTACAAAGTGTGTTTATACCATCAACTTGTTCAAGTGCACTTCAACAAAGGGCACAATAAAATTTACCAAATACCTATTAAAATCACAAACTAGTAAAACAGAATACAAGGAATAGAAGAAGCCCTCGAATTTGTGCAGGCCAATAGCAGAATAACAATTCCAGTTCAAATAATTAGAGCAGTGGTTCTCAAAGTGGGAGTTGTGAACTCATGTCCAGGGCTGGGTGCCACCATCTTGTAATCTGACTCTGGGTGCCATCATCTTAGAATGGGGCATTCAGGGTGCTCTCCTGGGAACACGATGGGACTTCCCTGCCTTACATACTGTGTCACAATGGGACTTAGGCTGCAATCCTAAAGACACTTTCCTGGGAGTAAGACCCATTGAATACAATGGGGCTTACTTTTGAGTAGACATGGTTAGGATTGTGCTCTTAGACATGGAGGAACTCTGGCATCACAGTGATGCCACTTCCTATTTGGTGTCACTTGTGGCCATTAAGTCACTTCTAGGAAGGCCAGAGGGGGGTCACTGGACAGATTGTCATTCTCAGAAGGGGGCCCTGGGCTGAAATGTTTGACAAACACTGGATTAGAAGGTCCCACAGCCCCCTGAAATTATAGATTTCGATTTCAGTCAGTCCAGAAATCATCTTATCACAGCCCTAATATTTAGCTAAATTATTATATATGCTCCATATACTGTGTTTTTTGGGGCATATAGCATAAATGTAACTTGAAAACAGAATTGTTAACAAAAAGGAAGAAACACATATCTTCCCTGGAAGAGGTTTTCAGAAATTTGGTACCACCACAGTAAAAGGCTCTGTATTGAATAACTTTCCTTCTCTGTTACACTATAAAACTGAACTTGATGAATTAGCCATATCCACTCACATCCCTCTTTACACCAAAAGGGACATGCAGGTGGGAACTGAATGTTCTTCCATCTTCTTCCCAGTATTGTGTTATTCAACTCTATTCTTCCCTCACCTTGCTCACTTTTGCTACCAAGAGCAAAGGCACGTAAAGCTGAATAAAATAGAGAGTTCATTACCACTCAGTCATGTATCCCTTTAATAAATCAGGCACCTTGTTAGGTCAAAGAAGCAGATACTTGAACTGTTCAAATGTGGAACATTTGGTACAATGTAGTACCATTACCATTAAAAGGTATAGATGTTGTTCTCCCCCACTGCAATTGCCTGATAGTCATGGCCGACTATAGGGTGTGGTGCTTATCCCCCATTACAAAGCTGAAGAGCCAACATTGTCCAAAGACCTCAGGGGTCACGTGGCCAGCATGACTAAATGCCAAAGCACACAGAACACTGTTAACCTTCCCATTGAACCAGTACCTATCTACTTACTTGCATTTATATGCTTTCAAACTATTAGGTTTGTAGGATGCGAGCTTATTTCATCATGAAGTATTCAGGTCTCAAACCACTGAAATGCAAACCTTTAGATCACCATTATTCTGGCATTATTAAATATTATATGGTTGATTAAGAAACCACTCATTTTCATTAGCTTTTGAAGCAAGAATAGAGTGGAAATGGTTTCAGGGCTACAGCACACAATAAACAATACAATCTTAGAAGAAAGGTGGAATACAAAAGTAATAAAAATTAAATATTTCCCCTTGTATCAACTGCTAAAGGTAATATCAAATTACAAATTTTAAACTCCATTGGCTGGGAAAAAACTGGTGCCACGTGGCAAGTCTGACTCAGTACCTGGCTGATTCATACAAATTAAAACTGATGCATTGACCAATTAATGTCTTGAAACTCTCGAGAGAATAAGTATAAGCCAGGTCAAGGAAAAAGTAAAGATTATCCCAGATTTCTTGAAGCCAAGATGAATCAGAAAGATGACAGGCACTAGTGAATAATGCAAGGGTGTAACACAAAGCTGTGTGAATTTTAAATTCTCATTTTGGTCTCATTAACCATATGAATTTACTGCCTCATAACACAAAAAAGGGAAAATCAAATCAAGAATCTAAATCTGTTCCTGGAGGACCATTTGGTTTGTGCAACTTCATAAATGCTGCTCATACATGGATATGAAAGAATATATGGGACAAGCTGGGATATCTAGGACAGATTCGAAAAATATCAAATTGTACATAATAATCAATTGCATTGTTTCATTGGCTTGTTTCATAAAATGGATACTTTCCCATTTTTTGAAAACTGACCCATCTCTGCTACAGAAGCACTGAGAAGACTATCACTGACCATCACCATCAGTGATAAATATGGGCAACAATCCAGAGTAACTACGGGAGCTAGTTATTAGTGCAAGACTAACATACACCCATAGTTACTGCATAGTAACTAACATACACCCATAGTTACTGCATAGTATGTTAGCTAGACTAACATATACCCATAGTTACTGCACCACCTAGTGAAAACCAATGGGAAATTCATATTGCAATCCAGAGTAACTTGTTTTCACTCTGGAGCAAGGACTCCCCATAGTTACTCTGGATTTCACCCTAAAGCTAATAAATCAGTGCAATCCTAAAAATTTCTACCCAGAAATAGGTCAGAAATCCTACTCAGAAATCCTAAACATGTCTACTCAGAAAATGTGTTCAATAGTAGTTATTCCCAGGAAAGTGTGGTTAGGATTGCTAAGTTTCCTTAGGATTCTATCATTCAGCAATGTTATGGGAGAGCTTCTGCAAAACAAATTTAAACAGCTGAACTGCACTTTGGCATCCGTTTCTTTTGGGCATCTATTACACAAACACCTATAATAGCATCCATTTCATAAGAGCCTGTGTTTGCTCAAAGCTACAAATGTTCCTTCTACAATTACAGGAGCAACCTTGTTATAAACAGATTTTTTTATACACCTATTTGACTCAACATGAATGGCCACTGCAATTCAGTTTAAAAAACTGCTTTTCTACTGTTGTAGGGAGGCAGTCATGCATGCAATCATTCCGTTTTTCAGTCCCAGATTCAAACCTCCGCAGATATTGAGGCACCTTATTCAATTAGGAGCAACAGAGGAGCAAGAAACCTGGAAGTTGGTTTTTAAACCTATTTTTCCATTGTTTTTGTTATACACTGACTTATTTATCCTCGGGAGGTTCTGGAACAGAACCCTAATGGATAACAAGGGACACCTGTATAGGAGACACAGGCTCTGTCATCCACAATCAAGACTGGTGACAGTTTTGGAAAAGTAATGTAGGCCGGCTGCGTTGGTATTGTCTTATTGAAAACGCTCAGTTGGAAAATCTATAAAAGAGCAATCCACTTCTGGGCACCTTACTTTAAGAAAGATGCACCAAAACTGGAGCTTGTTCAGAGGAGAGAGACAATGATTAGAGGGCTGGAAGACAAGCCCAACAAAGAAAGGTTGATAGAATCTAGTCTGTTCAGCTTGGAGAAGAGAAGTCTAAATGGGATAATTCCGTACCTTTGTGACACACCAACTCATCCAAAGTGCCACCAGTTCAAACTTCAACCATTTCAGAAGAAAGAATGATGGGGATCTTGGGTAATGATAAATTACCAAAAAAAAGAACAGGATCTGTTAAAAGCAATAATATTGGCTGCACATGCAGTAATTGTTAAGGGATGGAGAGATGTATCAAAATGGAACATGGAAACATGGAATTTTTATTTATATCAGTGGATTCTATCAGATATTGTCGCAATTTTGGGTCAGGAAAAAACTTGGGAGGTGAAAAAATGAGAGATAAACAAGAAATGGTACAGATATATTACTTGGGTAAAAGAAAGAGGGGCCAATAATGAGATTTTTGTTAAAATACATAAGGTGTGCTCATGGCTAAAGTTATAATTGGATGGTTTCTTTCTTTTCATGGGAGGGGGGTGGAAATAAAAAGGGGAATATGGGGGGAAAAGGAAAGAAATGTTTATAAGGTTTACATGAGGATATGAGAAAGATGCTATGTATATGTTAAAATGTAAAAAAAATATGTAAACAATTAATTCTCAAATAAAGAAAACTACAAAAATAAGAAAAGAATTTAGCTGACATTTCAGAGGACAGATAAAGACATCATTTCCTTAGCCATCAAGCAAGTTACGTTATAAGATCACAGCAGAAGTGAAAATTACTCTGTATAAAGGGAAAGGGGTGTCCTTCTGCACTGATCATCACTTCTGCTTTATATAGGTATCCCCCACTTTCTGATGGTTTGTTTTCCAATGAGCCACTCTGGGAGTCCTAGAACTGATTCATTCAATGCATGCTTTGCTCTTCCAACCTCTTTCTGCTGTTCTAATGGTTAAAATTGTCCTCCCCCATGATCCATTTCATATGACATAGTTCTCTCTCTCTCTGTGTGTGTGTTTGTGTGTGTGTGTGTGTGTGTGTGTGTGAGAGAGAGAGAGAGAGAGAGAGAGAGAGAGAGAGAGAGAGAGAGAGAGCGCTATATAACCAATTAAAGCTCTGGGTGTATTCCTATTCCTGAAATATTACTGAGAATCCATTTGTAGAAATTTTTGTAAAACAGCAAGACTGGGTTTCACTTTTCAACCATTGCCTTTTTTCACCACCACTCCAGTCCTTAACCTATCAAATAAGCCAGGATGCTTGTACATCAGAATGCTTCATGCCAGCGTTATCAAGATCAAGCAGTTTGACTGTGGTTTGGAGGCATGTGGATTCAATGAACATACATGCCTCTGGTGTAGATTAAGGAGGTGGTCAAAATAGGCACTGGCAGGTGGCCCCCACTCTTGAGTGTGCTCATTCAGCTGGGCTGTTCCCTGAACTTTCTATATACAGTAACAGCAACAGTAGTACTGAATGGTCAGGGGGGACGCTGCAAGATCTTGCCCCAGGACCCCCAGCAATCAGGAACCAGAATATCACAAAGTTTTCAGGCAACAGAAAGTTAGGATTATATCATCTCAACATTTAGACCTAGGCCTAAATGACAAACTGAGATTTGCTGCCTTTGCCTTTAAAACCACCCTAAGTTTTTGTTCTAGATCCATCCAGAGGAAACAACAGAAACTGGCGGAGGATACATAAATAGTTCCTAATTGAGCGTCCTCAATTTTGCAGTTCCCACAACACAGCGGAGCACACACTTGAAACACAACATATATGCAGTGCAGCATCACCCCGAGGTTAGTGTTGTTTCTGCTTCCATGGTGAATGTTAATCATGTATTTCTTAAGCACGCCACCGTCACACAGTGAGCTCTGGAAATTAATTCTGTACAGTCTCTGGTTCATCATCTTTGTGACCCAAGACTAGTCTCTCTTGTATATATTTTATATGGGAATGATGACTTGTTGCCTCCGCCGACTCCAACTCCTTATAATTAGTTTGCTGGTTTCTATGGCAACAAATGCCAGCTCTGTTTTATGAGAAACAGTAACAGTAATACGTATTTTAAAGCAGTAGCATCTCAGCTCCGCAGTTTCCGCAGGATCACCGAGGGGGTGATAAGCCCACAGAGCTATTTTCTTTCAGAATCCTGGCAGCAAATAATAATCTATTGCGAAGCTATGCCATGACTGCACCCCATAAGGAGATAGTGGGGAAACGAAGGTCCCGTAGGCACAAAAGAAAGCTATTGATATTGTTCTTGTTGTTCTACTGTACCTTTTATGCATGAGGAGCTTCTTAGACGGATGATGCAAAGGACGTTGAACTGCTCACAAGAACATTTATGAGAAAGGGTAAGATGTGATATTCTTGTTAATCTATTCACAAGCACAAATTTACTTAGAAACCCATCTTAGCAGAATATTTACTGGTATCTGCTACATATATAAAATTGCTCCTACTTTATTTATGACTTGATTAATGGACTGGCACTAAATCCTAACTAATTTAGGCCAGCACAACTCACCTGTTTTCCTGTTCCTGTGGTGGCGTGTGGAGCCAGCACATGTCTGTGCACTACCCTACTCCCCCAGGAGAGGGGCAGAAGTGCTTTACAACACGTTTTCAATACCCCCAGGCTAGCACAAGACTTTTGCTGGCCTAACTGCGGAATGGATTGGAGTTTCAGGATCTTATATGCTCTGTACCCCAACTCTCTAGATATGTTCATCAACACATGAGTGATCAGCAAAACATGACCAGTTTAGCAGCACACGACCAGAGCATGGATGAAACTCTAAAACAGATGGATATCAAAGCACAGCCTTGTTTAGCTAGTGTTTCCTTTTAGATATGGATTGTTAAACCACTATCTAAATACAGATACAAAATGTACAATAAAAAATAAGAAATTGACTCATCAGGTGGTAGTGACCAAGAATATATAGGTTTCAGTGGACAATAAACTGATCACAAATGAGTAAAATAATGCTGTATTACAAAATGCCAACATATTCAAGGATAATTTAAAAAGTCTTCTGTCCAAGATTTGCGAAGAAATAGTATCTCATACACATTAACTAAGATTACATTTGAAGTTTGATGTTCAGTATGTGACCCTTAAAAACTGAAGACAGAAGACACATGTTTTAATATGACCCTATTGGTTGCCAATTTATCAGTTTATCACTCTAGCCCTACAACCCAGAGTAACTACGGGAGCACGTAAGAGACGTTATGTGCACCCATAGTTACTGCATCAACTAGTGAAAACCTATGGGAAATTCATATTTGCAATCCAGAGCAAACTGTTCTTACACCGGAGCAAGGACTCCCATAGTTGTCTGGATTGCACCCCACGTCTCAACTTGGCCCCAGTATCTACAACAAACTGGTTCTTGTGCAGACTAACATTCTCCAGCTACTGCAACCTTCATCCTCTTATGTGATGAAAGAGTTCTGCTTAGGATTTTCTCTCTGATTCCCTCTGATGTCTGAGCAGAGGGGAAGTTGCTGGGGGAGAACCTCTCAGAACAATTAGTCATGTTATTTCATATATGTAAGGGATTTATACCTCACCTTTATCATGCCAAGACAAATGCATAAGGCATCTTATAAAGCTTTAGATCCTCTCCTTCAGCTATCCTCACAATGACCCTGTGAGGTAGGTAAGGTGAGTGACTGCAGTCCTGAGTGACTGAGTGTGTTTAGGATTGGTCTGAGGTCACCTTCATGGCCAAGGAGATATTTGAACCAGGATTTACCACCAAAAAGCAATACACTGGATGACATGGATTACTCTTCTGACGTTTTATGAAGTTTGGTGCCATAGATTTATATCAGAGAATCAAGAAATATTTGAGGGAATATTCAAGGATGGGCTTTGCTTCTGGATTAGAGAAGAAAATAATTCCTCAAAATGCAGGTGGAGCTTGAATACCTATGCATTTTACACCCATGGTTTTGGCTCTGTGGGAGGTGGAAACCACATGAGTCTTTGCAGGAGCAGGACCGCAGCAATGACATGACCCCCAGGTATGCACCGCTACTGGGACAGATAAGATTTTTTTCTTACCAGCAAGTAGCATCAGCTTCTGGAGATGTGGGGAGCCCCACAGAACCCTCCACTAGGTTCAGCAAGCCTCCAGTTCACTGAAAATCATAATCAGAAACCACTTCTGGTTTTTTAATCTTGAAACTGGAATTTACTTCCAATAATTATTTTTAGTGAATTGGAGGATTGGGGAATCCTCTGGAGGTCTCCACATGACTCCCCATACCCACTGGAAGCCAGCATTACCTGCTGGTAAGTGGAAAACTCCTTTCTATCCCAGCAGCATGCAGTCTTAGGGATTGTATCACTGCCGTCCTCCTTCCCCACTCTTTAGAGGGCCACAGGCTAGTGCCTCCCAGTTTGATGGGTCGTAACCCCCCAGTTTGGGAACCACTGTCTTAGACTAAGGCCACAATCCAGAGTAACTATCGGAGCACATAAGAGACATTATGCGCACCCGTAGTTACTGCATCACCTAGTGAAAACCTATGGGAAATTCATATTGCAATCCAGAGTAACTTGCTCTTACTCCGGAGCAAGGACTCCCCATAGTTACTCTGGATTTCATCCTTAGACTGTCAATTCCACTTCTCCGGCCATCAGCAGTCAATCATAGGTTTCACAAAGACTCTTCTATGCTCTGATCCCATGGAGACGACACAGTATTTAAAAGCTAACTTATTCGCACTTATTGATCATTGTACCATTCCTGGGCACTGACTTTCCATGGGCTCTACTGACAAAAAAGAAAAAAGGGAAAAAAGATTAATAACGGTAGAGCAGTCTCAATAACCTGATGAGAAAGACACTACCAAGAAAGTTAAAAGAGTTGGCCTGGTGATGAATTGACATGAAGAAAACTCACAAGCCTTTGTGAGAGACTTTGTCAAAGCATTTGACAAGATTCAGATATACAACGTCTCCTCAGCCACCCATATCCTCAGGTTTTGTGGCACCTTAGATAATATTCAGTAAAAATCGACAAATGTGTTGTTCAGTACCACACCAGCGATGAAAGCCATCTGGAATGCTTCTGACTGCTTTCTTTTAATAATAATTTGGTGTGGGTGTAAGAAAAGAAGAGCCACACCTACTGTTAGCAGAAAAGAGTAAGAAGATATGACATATCTCTGGCAATTGTGTGCATGAATAATGTGCCTATATGCCTATATTCCATTTCTAAAGCAATCATGTGTTTGGCCAAGCATCTGTAATAAAGAGTGAATTCTCTCTCTCCCCCAAAGCAACTCAAGCTGCTAGCAAATTCCATTAAAAAAAAAACAATTGGCTCACCATTTGTTCTCCAAAGAATCAGTACAGTTTTTGCAATAGGAGGTTTTGCCTCACTAACCTTGAGTTATCTGAAGGTACCACCAAAAGCAAGGGTATTTTAAGTGATTTTCAGGAAGCAATCCTGAACCCTAATCGGCATAACTCACCTAACATATGTTGCCATGATGGTGTAGGGATGTCAACGCATTCCTGTGCAATGGCCGAACCTCTCCATGACTAGGGCTGAAGTGCCTCATGGCACTTTTGTGACACCTCCAGGACATCATAGAACTGGAGGTTAGGATTGCTGCCTTATGTCCGCCTTTCCAATGCCAATGCCAATGCTCAAGGTGGCTTGCAAAAATTTAGAACCTTCCTTTTCTGCTTTCCTCACAACAACCCAGTTGTTCCACAACAACCCTGTTGAAGGCCATGTACCTTCTCACCCAAGAAGGTACATGGCCAAGGAGGGATCTGGATCTTCCATGTTTCAGTGGAATTCCCTTACCATTACACTGGTGTGAGTGGAAGTATGAGTGTATGTGTACATGGGTGGCCCAGACCGCCAAGTCATGCGTGCCATGGAGTGTGAAGCACTTTCAGTAAGCCATGAGCAAAAAGCAGAGTTAGATCAAGTTCAGCTTATGCAAGTTCAGCATATGAAACTGAATAATCTGATTTTAAGGAAAGCTGGTTTACTACTTTGATATTCTCTGTGAATCTCTGATAAACATCTGTGGAACTCCAACGTTCTTCAGAACACAGTGTGCAAACTAGTCAAGAACATCATCAGAAAATAGCATCAGATTTCCTACCTTTCTCTCTCCTCCTCTGTGTACTGGTTTGTTGCATTTACATAACAACTTAAAGGTCAGAATTATTCCCCCATATTAATCTGTAAATTCCTGACAAAGGAAAGATTGAAGCTCAAGCTATGAATTCACAGCCACTATACAGCACCACTTCTTATACCTCTCTCTATTCCACTTCTCCACATTGGCATCAGCTGCAATTGCTAAAAATGGCCTCAAGAACAAATATTTATTTTTCCCTAGCAACAATATAAAGATTGCCTTTTCCATCATACTTTTTAAATGGCAATAAGGATTTAAATGGCAATAAATGTGTTTGGGGAGCATAATCAATAATCTGTGTGCATCATCTGTGAGCACAGGAATGCAAATGCACTTCTGCGGGGCTATCCAGTGATTGGAAATGGAAGGAAAGGGAAGGTAGAAGGTGTCAGTGCACTATTGTTATGGGGAAGTGATACATTGTACAATGGCTTTTTCTTCCTCCATTGAAACAGAATCACTTTAATGTTGACAAAAAACTGAATATCCAGCTTTGGCACTCATTACTGTACTGGAGTTTCATCGACATCTTTATCTGCCTACACATTGTACACACACTGTAAAGGTCAAGTACTGTCAAAATCTGTTGCATGCACAGACTAGATGTATAGAAAATGTATTTCTTTTCTCAGTTTCATTCCCTATAGCAGTTTGTTTAAGGGAGGTACATTGTATTTTTCACCCATTAAATGTGGGGGAAATATTTTCTTTATATTGATACACAGCGCATCCCGACAGCCTCTCCTCACCCCAACCTCTCTGCAGTATTTTCTATGGTCCTTCCTTTTCCACTACTGAATTTTGTTTTCTATTTCACATTAGACTTTTTATCAGAGACTAGAGAAATGTACCCATGTTGCGGGAGTACAATACCCTCTGTATGCCATACCCCCATTGCGCAACACCCTCCCATGAGCAGCACCCTCCCATGTGCATCAACACCCATGCACAACACCCTCCCATGCACATCAACACCCATGCGCATCAACACCCATGTGCATCAAACCCCCATATGCATCAAACCCCCCATGCACAACATGCCCCATGTGCATCAATCCCCCCTTTGCATCAACCCCCTCTGTGCAACATCCTCTCACGTGCAAAATCCTCTCATGCGCAGCAACCCCCCCATGGGCATCATGCCCCCCATGCGCATCAACACCCAATGCACATCAACCTGCCATGCTCATCATCCCCCCATGTGCAACATACCCCATGCACCTGAACCCCCCATGAGCAACATCCCTCATGCACATAAACACTTGTGCGCAGCATCCCAATGTGCAACAACACCCCATGCACTGATCCCATACCTTGACAGTAGTGTTTTGCCTCCCTCTCTGTCTATAGTCCAGGTTTGGTGAAGTCTTAATTTGGTGAAACCTCACTGCGGTTTTTTCAGTGACCTTTCAGATGTATAAAAATCAAGAGATGCATGCACGTGTCCTTCTCTTAGTGGAAGAACAAGAGATGGGAAGTATATTCTCCCATTTTTTAGTTAGTACTAACTTTTCCTGAGCCAAAGCATGGCGTACAATATAATCTTCAATTATAATCTTCAGGCTGAGCATTTGCATCCAGAAGCAGAAACACATCACAATTCATTATGAGGACATGGTAGGTAGAGTAGTACCTTGGTCTGCAAGCATAATTCACTTCTGAAACATGCTTGTAATCCAAAACACTTGTATATCAAAGTGAATTTTTCCATAAAGGAAACAGATGATTGGCTCCAAAACCCACAAATATTTATATAAAAATGATTACAATACTGGAATAGAATACAAAATACACTCTCTCACACACAGATCTCATGCACACCCCACACACACCTTTCACACTCTCACTCATAGATCTCACACACCCCACACACCTTTCACACTCTCACCCTATCTCAACACACACACCACACACAGCTTTCACACTACCACAGACAGATCTCAATACACACACCACACACCTTTCACACTCTTGCACACAATCACACACACCTTTCACTCTCACACAGAACTCATACACACACATCTCACACACACTCTCGCATACAGATCTCTCACACACAGCCCTAACACATTCTCACAAACCCACAAGTACTCCTGTAGCCCAGGCAAAGCAGTAGGAGGTGGCTGGTCAAGAGCCACGGGTGGGCTCAAAGGGTGATCCACTAACCCCCCAATAATTGTACTCATAACGGTAGTTTCCTATGAATGGAATGGATTAGCATCACACATTCTTAAGCAAAATTGTTTGCCTGAATTCTTCAAGGGTTCCACAATTAAGCAGAAACTTTGCATGAAGGTCTACAGGCTAATAAAAACTATAAACTGTATATTTAAATGGTTCACTTTCTGTTGACATTGGCACAGGGGTATCGTTAGCGCAAAGAAATGCTAACAAAAATATGCAAAAACAACTCGGATATTATTGTACAGGTAAATGCTCAGTTATGGTTGACAAAGACCGGCAGTGTACCTAAACTATTGCTTCTCATGGCACAATACTTATGATGGCATTAACTGATAGGGTGCATGTGTTCCATTTATTTGGGTTTGTTATGCAGGAGCAGCAAGAATAAAACAAAGTACAAAAGTGCACACAACATACCATGAACAAAAAATTATCTTTGCTGAGATAGTAACAGAATTTACTCTCTTGTGTTTGAAAAGTAGGTGCACTGCAAGTTGGTTTCTAGGTTTACTGTTGATTGATAAACATGATCTTCCAAGCTGAACATTTTCCATCCATATCTATCAGCCTTTTCAAAGGCCAAAACGTCAAAACTGACAGACATATGCACTGGAAACAGAGAATATCCAGTGGAAACTAAAGTGAAGACATAGGCTGCAATCCAGAGCAAATTCAGCCTGCTCTGACCTAACTGCACTCTCCTAACTATTCTGTATCCAGAGCAGAAAGTTATGCTGAATCCAGAGAGTCAGGAAGCCTGGGCTGCCCTAACTGCTCCAGAGCATGCTAAGTAATTGACACAAGGGGAAGACTTGCTCCTGAGGAGACACCCCTCAGATCACACTGAACAAGGAACAGCTGTGGTGCCTACAGTGGTGACATGACTCTGCACATCAACTGGTGCGGAAGTCTGTGCGTCATCCCTGGGATGCATGCCCCCCCCCCACCTGGACTGCACAGTCACCAAAGTTGGTGCCTGCGCAGTTGTTTCTGAAGCCAACTGGCTTCAGAAAGAGTACTGCTCAGGCACCATCTCTGACACCTGCGCAGTATTTTTCTGAAGCCTTTTGGCTTCAGGGGAGACTGTGCAGGCGTCAGAGTTGGTGCCTGTGCAGTACTCTTTCTGAAGCCATTTGGCTGCCGCTCCGCCTCCTGAGTGAGGCCGAATGGCTGTGCAGAGGCACGGACTTTCTCTGCTCTAAGGAAGTCTCCTCTGAAGCTGTTTGGCATGCTCAGTGTGTTTCTGTGCAGTGCACCTCAGATGGCCGTTCAGGCCAGCTCCTCAGACAAGTGTCAGCTTCTGGCTGATTCTCCGCCTTGGAGCAGGCCTGAATGGGTGTGCTGACACCCGGAGCCTGCCAAAGGACAGTCAAACTCCTCCGGCACATCACCCCATACGGAGCGCATCCCCAATGCAGCCCACACCAGCCGCACCAGTCTGGTGACGCCACTGGGTGCCTGCCTTCTAAGGTGTCCCTGATGAGATGCCAGTACATTCTACAGTGAATACAAGCGGCTTCTTGGAGTGGCCTGCTGTATCCTGAGGTTTGTGGGCAGCCGTAGTTTGTTCCATATCCTGAGGTTGAGAGGAAGGGGTTGCACCTAGGATGGCCAAGAACTCAGATTTTTGGTCAGCACTGCCATTCTTACTCGGGCCTTATCATGGACCCCTATGGGTCTACTCATTACTATACCTGCTCCTGAGGTGGTATAACTCTGAGGGCTGGAAGAGGGCATTTCTGCCTTGGAAACAGGCTTTGGATACAGAGTAACTGCTCTGCCCTAGGCAATGCTAAACATGCCCTCAACTTGCCTCTCCTGAGCTGCTTAGGCTGCCCCAGTTAGGGCAGAGCAGGTCCACCTCTCTTAGGGCACCCTATCTTGCCTTGCTCTGCCCTAAGCCTCCTTCAGAGTAACTGGGCTGGAGCATCTTGCAGTTGCTCCAACCTAGTGTTAGGGCAACCTAAGGGCTCTTATGTGGACAGATTAGTTGCTCTGGATTGGGCTGATACACAGTAATAGGTACGTAGTAGGTGCACATTTTAGGTGGCATTCACTTGCCAGAACAAATAAGATAAGACAAATTCTAGAAGTTTAAGATCTACCATCAGCAAATGACTTTCCACCACATTCCTGTGGCATACCTGTGGACCACTCACGGCACAGTAGTGTGCCATGGCACCGTGGCTGAAAATGGTTGCATTGGTATTAGACAGCAATAGAACTGGGGTTGTCCTTCATCCCAACTCTGTTACTGCTGCAAGCACCACCTCACTCCAGCCTGCAACAAATGCAGCCCAAACTGATCCACTTTCTGCCCACTACAAACCTGTACAAAGTTGATCACCCAGCTCTTCAGGCAAGGCACAGAAATACAAGACTTCTGGTTTTATTTACAGGCATTGAATGAACAATGGAGCTTGTTCATTCACACAACCTCATTTAATGAAACCAGAGGTCCTGCACTTCTGCAACTAAAGCACCTGTGCAAGGACTGAAATGGCAACTTTAAAATACTGTAAAAATTGTTCAGAGGTGGCAGACGTGTGACTTGCATCATGTAGCAATTTGGCAGCAATATGTCATGAGGGGCTATTCTTTCATGCCCTGCTTTGGGGCTTCCAAGATGCAATGAATTTCCCTCTGAGAGAAGCTCAATGCTTGAGCAGATGACATTTGGTCTGATCTGTCGGGACACTTCTAATGTAGTACTTCTGCTGATCCAGTTTAAGCAAGTCCAAATTAACCTATGGAAACATGTATTGTGGTCCAAATTAACATATAGAAAGCATGGTGGTGGTCTTGATCTGTTCTTCTAAGGCCACCATCTCTACAGAAGAGGAAAGGGCATTAAATCCGATCTTTTGCAGTGCTCCATTAAACAATTTAAACAGATATTTTATACAGGGTGCCCCTAAAAAATGTACTCACTCCTTTGTTTGGAAGATGGCAGAAATCAATTTGAACATGAATGTGTAAATGACTTGCGGAAAAGATTAATCTACTCCATAATGTCATTACCTTTTGTTAATTTATCCTATGAGACTTGTAAATATGTCAATAAACACCTTAATCAAAGTTTAATATATGTGTAATAGCCAGTTAAAGTGTGAGTACCTTTTTTTGGGACACCCTTGGTTGGTTGTGTGTGTGTGTGTGTGTGTGTGTGTGTGTGTGTGTGTGTGAAATCATTCCAATAAATACAAACTATTTCAACAGTTTTTTTTACATAAAAAGGATCCATGTACAGACAACAATGTATGGAAAACAAACTATGATTCTTAAGTGATTCACAGTAATATCTGCTATCTATTCCCAGACCTATCAGCACCATAGTTAAGACCAATGGTTTCAGACTTTCCACACCTTATCAGCATGAGTTGAGAGAACCCTCTGACCAAAGCTCAAATTCAATGATGGGGAAAAGGGACCCAGGGAGGTCCTTTTGCCTTGAATGCTGAATTCATTTCAAATTAATGGGTAATATTCTAAAATTTAGTATGGCATTTTATGGTTCCTGCATAAAATGCTTGATTGAAAGTGTAATATTGGAAATCCAGCTGCTCTTACTAGTTTAATATCACCGCAGCAAAGTAAAAAAGTTTAAATTGAACACAGACTTGGCATTTTCACAATTACATAACTACTTGCAGACAAACCCCTCAAAAAACTCTCCTCTGCAATGCAAAATACAGGGGTTTTTACGTATTAAAAAACATGGATGATACAAGCTACATGGAAATTAACAGACCCATTCCAGCTAGTTTCTGTTGATCAGAGGTAACTGTCATAATCCAGTGTCTCCAACACACATGTGTGTAAGCAGCCGTTGCAGCATCCTTTCAATGGATGATGTGCAGAAGTGATAGTCAGACACTAAAGACACTTATTATTTTGACAATAATTTTTTATACTCAAGTTATTGTGACAGTAAAACAAGAACTCAAGCAACTGCATTACTCAATCTGCAGCAATGAATCAGAGTGCCAAGTTCATTATTTAGTAACACCTGAAATAATTGTGTAAGGTTGGTGGATATTTAGTTTGCGAACAGAATGGAGAAAGGAGCACAGTGCTGGTTTGAAGAGCCTAATAAAAGAATAGTCAGTAAACATAGACAAATGACATTTTATTAGTAGTCTCTTTGTGTGTCGAGGTTTTAATATGTATAAGCAAATATCATAAGAAAGAAGTACCCAGCAACAACTGGGGTCAAGGAAATGTAAAACATTAAGTATGTATATCTGCCAATTCACATAACATGTTATTTTGTATGTTATTAGGTTTTTCCACTATATTTATATGCAACACCTAATTTATACTATTCACTGATAGCAGGTCAATACTGGTTTTTTAAGCAATAGTTAAAACCTAAAACTCTGCAAGGTGAAAATTGTTCTGGTTTCAAGTTTTTGGGCTCATTCCTAGATAAAAAGAAAATGTGTTAAGCCATATTTTGTAATATTGCTTCTGAGCCTTCCTTTTGTAAGAGTTCTCAAAATCATCTCAGGCCATCGGACAAGCCACACATATACCCCAAACTCTCTATGCAATTAATACCAAGGGAAACCTTATATACGATTCTAATACATAGCATTTAATGCAGTTCTTTGGATCACAATTTTTAATAGTGTAATCTAATATGTTGGCCTTTTCTACAAGGAGCTCATTTTGACCTGCATTATTAATCTCTCCCTTTTTATCTCCACAACATGCCAACATCCACAAGCTGAGAGATAGTGACATGCTCAAGTTCACCGAATGAGTTTCATGACTAAGCAGGTAATTCAATGAGAGTCTCAGTTCTCAGCCCACCCTAACCAGTACAACCTATGCTCACACAATAAAAACTATTCCTACTTTATGAAATTCACGTCAGCCAGCTATCCACCTGTGACTTTTCCCCTAAAGTTCACATTGCTCTCAAGTATACTTGTACTAAAATTTCATTTACTTCCCCCCAAAAAATGATTTTCACACATACGCAGTACTGTTCAATCTGAAATTTGCCTAGTATCAACTTCAGAAATTACAAATTTTAAATTGTAAAGCAAGACTAAAGTTATAAATGCATAGTAATGGCTTTATTTTGTTGTTCTCTTAACGTATTATTTAATTACTTTCTCCCTTTTACGGTGCAGATGGAATAGCTTTATTCTCCATTATTGTGCACCTTAATTAGTTCCTTTTAAGATGTATCCTCTCTACCAGTTACTCTGTTCTTTTTACATGCTGTGAGCGTTTTATTACAGGTTAATTACTACTTCAATACCGAACAATTAAAATATTAGGTTGCTGGCTTCTGAGAACCTCATTCATTTTC
The DNA here is from genome assembly GCA_030015325.1 of Cryptoblepharus egeriae. Classification (NCBI taxonomy): domain Eukaryota; kingdom Metazoa; phylum Chordata; class Lepidosauria; order Squamata; family Scincidae; genus Cryptoblepharus; species Cryptoblepharus egeriae. The sequence continues at coordinate 23,233,667 of JAREYC010000002.1, forward strand.
TTTCGAAGTGTTGATTTCATTTCAATTTCTGTTCAATTTCAATGACTCAGACTGTGACAATTTGGTCTTGATACTTTTTATACTGGTATATTAGGGAACAACACAGCTAAGGAATTGCTTGAGCAAATACATTACTACTCAGTGCTGATTATTGTATAGACCGGTGTATAAGCCGAGTTTGTTGGGCCAAAAAATGGGCCCAAAAAGCCCCCTCGGCTTATACTCAGGTGAACTGAAAAGTGGTGGTATCAAACCCCATCATGTAAAATACTGTTGAATTTGTATTGAAGAGCAGAATCCAATGCAAAAATCAGATTTGAGATATCTCCTTCCTTTCAAAAGTTATGACCAAAAAACAAAAAAAACTATAAAAATAAAAAATACTTTTGGTAATTTTTTTAAGCAGGTAGGAATTTTGGCCTTGGGGTTCAGGAATTTTGGGTTTGGCATCTGGTCACCCTGTTCTATGCATGTCTACTCTAAAGTAAGCCCCACCAAGTCCAATGAGGCTTACTCCCAGGAAAGCATGCTTAGGATTGCAGCCTATGAGTTCCAAGAAGGCTACAAGGAAAAGGACCAGTACCAGTACCTGCTGCATTTCCCACCCCAGGCTTATACTCGAGTCAATGTTTTCCCAGGTTTTTTTGTGGTAAAATTAGGTGCCTCGGGTTATTCTCAGGTCGGCTTATACATGAGTATATACGGTAACCAGTTCTGAAGATGTATCGAGTACAATATTGGCCTTTGTTATAGAACATCTCAGGATACATTTACATGAATTTGGTACCCCTGCAGTGCTTATTCAGGGAGTTACCTGCCCTGATAACACGTTATTTATGTACAGGAATATATTATTCTATTAGGATGTTCTCCACTCCTCACCTTTAGCAGCATGGGGGCCTCAGGAGCATAGATTTTTTTTCCTGAACTACTTGGTAATAGTGTGAGGAACCTGGAGCTTGGGAAGGATTCACAAGCGAACTCCTTTTGCCTGAAACAGGCCTTCCAGTGTTAACAAGAGCAGAAGGAATACAGAGTAGAGGCTTCCTTCCACGCTTAAGATCATAAGATCTTCTGTAAAATCACACAATGCTATCCCAGAATTCTGGTCACCAAAGCAGTGTTTCTCAAATAGTGGTAAGGCTACCACAGGTGGAATTTGAAGTAGTTTCTGGTGGCAGGTGTGAGACCTTTAGACATCTGCTGCCTGGCAGCAAGGTCAGTGATAGGATGCAACAATCAGCAGGAGAACGCTTGGCTCAGTGGGCAGAACTCCAAAATGTGCTTTACATGTACTTGAAAAAGTCCTTCTGTCTACCCTGAGCATCTTACTGATGTTTGTTTTGTCACATCTGACCTCCCAAACTCGTCATAACTGATGATGATACCATAACCAGTTATTTCCGGTGGTACTTCCAGTAGGTGGACCATGTTAAGTGATACAGTGGGGGACAAACATTGAGAAAAGCTGCTCAGGAGGGTGTATTTCTTTTCTCTACTAGTCAGAAGATTTTGCCTGGGAACAGAGAAGGTCCCAATTTGATAACTTTTACCATCAACTATTTTTTACATCCTAATTCACCAATTTTCAATATTTTCAGCTCACAGCATAAAAAGGAACTAAAATTGTCAAGCCACATTATCTTAAAGATATATTTTATAATTTTACAAAATGAACATTAAGTTTATGGCCTATGGGCACAATCCAGAGTAACTACGGGGAGTCCTTGCTCCAGTGTAAGAACAATTTACTTTGGATTGCAATATGAATTTCCCATAGGTTTTCACAAGGTGGTGCAGTAATTACGGGTGCACATAATGTCTCTTACATGCTCCCATAGTTACTCTGGATTGTAGGGTATGTCTCCTTGCATGGAAACAAGCCCTGAGTAGTCAGAGGCTGGCTCTTTTGCAAGCATTTCAATCTCTTGTGCATGCTCTGATACCATGCTTCAACCCTGAGCATACTTACAATTGTGGACATTCAAGGAACTATAGACTGAACTCCTAGTGCATGCATGTTGGCACAGTACATAAGAAACTTGTAACCACTTCTGTGCAACCATCTCTGCCATATCACTTGCAAGACCAAGATGTTTTCTGCTCTCCAAGGGAAATCCTTGACTCTTTTGGTGGGCAAGTGCTGCTAGAATTTGTGCAGACACAGGACAAGCACTGCAGGACAATGACAGCCCCAGTGGGACAAACATAACCTTTTCCTCAGATAAATTCCTGGCTGGAGTGAATACGTGGTTGCAAATCCTAGATTGTGGAGAATGTGTAGGTTGAAACTCATAGACATGTGTTATGATGAGATGCATTGCTTGGTCTGAGTCTAAAGGTGCTCAAATATCAACTAACCATTCATGACTGTTAAACAGTAACTTCACCAACAAAAGCTTCCCCAAGCAGCCACCAGACTAATAGGTTCATTTATTGTAAGGTGGTACATGAATGAACCTTCCCCAGTATCATTATCATTGTCCTCTGGTGGTACAAGTTGTTAAGTCACTGTGCCCGTTAACCAGCAGGCCAGGGTTCGAGACCCAGGTCTCCACAAGACAAGGATTTCCTCCTTCAGGCAGAGGGTTGGCCTAGATAATCCACTGGGTCCATTCCAACTCTATGATTCCATGATTCATTTGCTTCTCGTCAACTATAGGCTTTAATGTACTTAAATGTACTCTTAAAATCCTACCCCAAATTAATGCTTAAATATTCCAGTAGCAAACACTAAGTGATGATACATAAAACAGGTCACTAAATCCAGTACAGAAAAGAAATTGCACAGTTCAGATCCATATATCACCCTTCTGTGCAGATGGGAAAAAAATTAAAAGGTTTAGTTAAGCATCATAGGCTGCCATCTGGTGTATGCTGACATAAAAGTTCCTTTACATGAAATATTAATATTTATAGCATTCTTGCAGACAAAAAAAAATGCTTATTAAAACAATGATTGGATGGATCCAGAGATAGAAATATGTTTGTAACTGAAGACTGATAAATATTCATGTATTATATTTCATGGGTTGTGTCTGTCCCCTATGAAAAAAGTACATGTGCCCTGTTATGAATATTATGTGACCCCTGCTGGGTTTTTGTTTTCTTTTAAGTTCTTTCCTTTTTCCTGAAAAAACAAAGGAGAAATGAAATGTGCATTGTACAGTAGGAGCATTAGGAATTTCAGCCATTTCCCATTGAGTCTAGTTTATTTCACAGGATTCCACATCTATTACAGATAGAATATTTTAAAAAACCATGAAAGAAAACGTAAGTTTACATTTGCAAGGAAAATGCAAGGAAAGCTCTTCATCCTAAAATAAATCTTGTGGTTCTTCTGTGCCTCCTGTTTTGTATAAACATTATGTTGTAGCAGAGATAAATACCCATGGGCTTCCTGATGTGTTTTTAGGATTTTATTTAAAATACTCACGAATACATACCAGCATTGCGGGAGTAAAATTCCCCCACTTCACAACAACCCCATAGGCAACAACCTCCCATGCCCATCAACCCTCCATGCCCATCAACCCCCCATGCGCACCATCCTCCCATGCGCACTGTCCCCCCATGCGCAACACCATGTGCATCTTCTTTCCATGCACAACACCCCTATAGAACATCCCCCATATGCCCCCACCACCATGGGCACCAACCTCCATGTCTACCACCCCTCGTGCACCACCCCCATGTGCATCACCCTTCATGCTCAACATTCTCATGTGCATCAGCCCCCATGTGATCCTCCATCACCCCCTGTGCACCCTCCCTCCCAGTGCATCAGCTGGATGTTAATCTGTCAGTCTTCCATGTTAAGTATAGTACAAAAACATATTGCACTTCTTTTCACACCCTCAAAGGTTAAATTTCTCCACATCGGTTCTTGGAGGGTTTTCATGTCACAGAAGGAACACCCTCCCAGATTTAATGCTTTTAGGTCTAGGGGTTGAGGCAGAGTGTCCCTCAGGCAGGGACTCTTCAATGTAAAATATAACCAAGTAAAACGCGTTGCACCCCATTTCACCCCTGTCCGGATGGAATTTCCAAAAACCGGTTCTTAGTGCGTGCCTCCATTATGGAACACCCATCCCAAATTTCACACTTCTAGGCCCGGTGGTTTTGGGTTGGCTTTGATTAGTCAGTAAGTCAGTGACTTTTCTATTATATTTATATAGATTTATTTTCTAGCCTAAGACTTTCTGCCACCTGATGCACCATGCTAAATGCTGCTTCACACTTATTATTATTATTATTATTATTATTATTATTATTATTATTATTATTATTATTATTATTATTATTATTATCCATAAATACACAGCGAACAATTTCTTGCTGGTTTCATTCACATCACCAGTCAGACCCTTCCCAAGAGTCTAGGACTGTGTGATGTAGCGGCGTATAATTCATGCTGATCCCAGAAGAGCGGCTTTCTGCAGTTGGCAGAGTGATATTTTGTCAATGCCAATAGTTTTCAGGTGCCTGCCAAGGTCTTTGGGCCCTGCACCCAGTGAGACAATTACCACTGGAACCACCTGCACTGGCTTACACCAGATACGCTGTAATTCGATTCTTAGGTCTTGGTAGCGGGAGATCTTTTCCAGTTCTTTCTCCTCAATTCTGCTGTCACCTGGTATGGCGATGTCAACAAGCTACACCTTACTGCTTTCTATCACGGTGATATCTGGAGTATTGTGTTCCAAGACCTTGTCCGTCTGTATCCTGAAGCCCACAGAAGCTTGACCTGCAACCACTTTTTCAGGCTTGTGGTCCCACCAGTTTTTTGCCACTGGCAGATGATACTTTTGGCATAGATTCCAGTGGCTCATCTGGGCAACAGAGTCGTGCCTCAGTTTATAGTCAGGCTGCGCAATCTTCTTGCAGCCACTTAGAATGTGGTCGATGGTTTCATCCACTTCTTTGCAGAGCCAGCATTTTGGGTCATGGGCTGATTTTTCCATTCTGACCTTGATGGCATTTGTCCTGATTGACTGTTCTTGGGCAGCAAGTATCAGGCCTTCTGTTTCTTTCTTCAGTGTTCCACTCGAGAGCCATAACCAGGTCTTATCCTGATCCACTTTTCCTTCGATCTTGGCAAGGAATTGGCCATGCAATACTTTATTCTGCCAACTGGCAGTCCGAGCCTGAACTGCACTTTTGCGATATTCATAGTTAGTCTGCTGCACTTTCAGCAACTTTCTCTTTATTATTATTATTATTATTATTATTATTATTATTATTATTATTATTATTATTATTATACTGTTCAAGGAGGGCCTTAGTATCTATGAAAGATCTGTTTTGGAACCCTTGTGATACCAAAAAATGTGGATAATGGAATCCTCTGGCCCCTTTAAACCCTCTGACAGTGACTGGAGCCTCATGGCAGTAGACTTTGGAGGACGTTTTGAAGCTCACAGAGGCCATACACATCAACTCAATGGCCTCTGCAGAATGGCTAAAAGGCAAAAAAGAACTGCTACTTCTCAGGCCCCAGCAATCAGAATAAGAGCACAATCCTAACCATGTCTACTCAAAAGTAAGCCCCACTGTGTTCAATAAGACTGACTCTGAGGAAAGCCCAGTTCCAGATTCCAAGACGGTGGATCCCACCTTAGAGGTCACAATCCTCCTTGAATACCACTGCAAGTCTATGAGAAACTCATAGAACTCTTTGTTTCCAAATGTTTTATTTCCTGTGCTGTTGTCATTCTTTTGACAACCAAGTTTCCAGCAGGAAGAGCCACATATCAGTCAGCTGTTATTTGTTCTCGGCAACTGACTTCTCCACCATGAAGCTCCTCACACTTGATTCCTTGCCTACTTATAGCCTGGCAGTCAACAGTGACCGCAATTCTTTGTGGCTCTGTTCTCTCACAACTACTTATTAGTGACAACCAGAGTTTTTCTTGAGGGGGGAACACACTAGAACGGAGTACCAGCACCTCTGTGGGTGAGTATGGTGGCTTCAAGGTAGACAGGTCTATGATTGCAAATAACTTCATGGTGAATACCCGTGAGTGCTGGCAGATGAGTTCTGACACTTACTTTCCATAAAAATAGTACAGTGGCGCCTCACATAAAGAATGCCTCACGTAAAGTTAGTTTCACGTAACAAACAAAAATTTCTCTAGGATTCTGCTTCACATAAAGAAAATGCTTCACGTAAAGAACACATTCGTTGGCAGTTGGGGCAGACGCGCTGGCCGGCAGCCTGTTTAAAAAGGGTCAGGGCTGCCTAGCGCACCTGCCCATAGTGAAAGAAACACTTCCATGCTGTTCCTCCTGTGGCCGGGTGTCCGCAGGGCAGAGGGAGAGAAGAGCAGTGGAGAAGAGGGAAGCAGCTCAGGGTAGCCAGAAGGGAGCAGGGGAGAGAGAGGCTCAGGATGGAGAGAAGCAGAAAGTGGGGAGACACTTTGAAGGTGTCTTGGTTTGCAGCCTCCTAACCATGTCTACCCAGAAGCCCCATTGTGTTAAATGGGGCTTACTCCCAGGAAAGTGTCTTTAGGACTTAAGCCTAAGTAGACTTCATAAGATCATGCACATTGAATGCATGTTTTGAATTCAATCCCAGTGTTCTGTCATCATTATTAAATCCAGTTAATATTTTTATATGAATATTTTGGGGGTTGTGGAACCAACTGTCTGAGTTTCCATTATTTCCTATGGGAAAATCCGCTTCACGTAAAGAATGTTTCATGTAAAGAACATACCTCCGGAACAAATTAAATTTGTTACGTGAGGCGCCACTTTACTGGCAAAAACTGTCTCCCATTCAAATCACAGTCAGGGTTACTCTCACTTCACAGGACTGAAGGAAGGGAGGAGTGCAGAAATGTAAAGGACAGGACCAGTGATGGGCTTCAAAGAAATTAAGAACCGGTTCTCTGCCCATCTGGCAGCCACTTTTAAATGGCTATTTTTAAACTTTATATGTCCTATCTCTTGTTAACAACCGGTTCTACAGAGTAGGTGCGAACCTGCTGGAGCCCAACACTGGACAGGACAGTGGTGATCCACAAGAATACCACTGGTGCTATAGCCCTCCAGTCTCCTAACGTCTTCATCTATTTCTTCTTTTGCAATTCAGGTGGTACAAGGAGAAAGAGTATCAGGGGAAGGGTAAACATGAGTGTCTCCTATCAATCTGCTGCCTTAGATGAGTGTCTCACAGTATAATATTATGCATATCTATTCAGAAGTAAGTCCAGTTTATTTCAATGGGACTTTCTTCCAGGTAAGGATGTATAGTATTTCAACATTAAGGCCCAATCCAATGCACCAAACACCCAGGAGTTACAATAGTGAGCCATTAGCTATTAATTTTTTTCATTTTCTTCTAAACAGCGTTGTGAACTTTTTACTTGAAAAGTATATAAATACAAAAGATAGTGCCAAAATGCCTACGGCTGTATCTTATGAGGCCAGGGAAGCATCCACAGGCTTCTTGGAATAAGGCAACAGACATTCCCTGACATGTGTTAGCCAATAGCAGCCCAAATGAGTGTACTTGATCATTGGCATCCTTTAGTCTCAAAAGACTATGGTATCGTGCTCTGATTGGAGGTCCTGAAACAACATCTAGTGTGACTAAAGAGGCCAATTTGAGAGTGGCCATCCCTTCCACTCTGAGGACAAATAAATTCCGTCCCCTGCCCAGGTCCCAGGTTTCGCTGCTTTCGGGTCTGTCTCTTTGCTTCAGCCTGCCGAACAAGTGTCTCTTCCAGTTGGAGAAGGCCATGCTGGGTCTTTTGCCTCCACGCTGAACGATCGGAGGTCAAGGTTTCCCAGCTGTTGATGTCCATTCCCAAGGCCTTTAGATCCCTCCTGCAGATGTCTTTGTATTGCAGCTGTGGTCTCCCTCTAGGGCGCTTTCCCTGCACTAATTCTCCATATAGGAGATCTTTTGGGATCCGACCATCAGCCATTCTCATGACATGCCCAAGCCAGCGTAGACGTTGCTGTTTCAGAAGTGTGAACATGCTAGAGATTATCTACCCAACATTTAGGAAGCACATTAGCAAGAGAACCATATCTGGTTTCCTGGATGCAGCTGCAGATTCTGCCATTTTCTCCATCCCACTTCAATGCATGGTCCATTGCATCATCTGCTATCCCACCATTTTCCACCACCTCCCTGCTTCTCCACACCTTGAATAAGCTAACCAAGACCAGATGGCACAGTAGTGCCATCAAGTCATTTGCACAATTTTGAGACACAATGTCACCTGGTGCTGAACCCATCACTGGACTTGCACTCTCACCGCCAGTTCTCAAGTTCCGTATGTCACCCTTTGTGACATGCAGAGTCAGTGGCAAGTACAGAGTCAGGGTAGTCCAAAAGGATTCAGAGGTTAATCTAATGGTGGACCACTAAAAGGACCACTTATAGGGACCATAAGTTAATCTTTTGGTGGGCCATTATAGGGTGGTCCTGAGCAGTACATGAAATTGATATTACCAAGATAGCAGCCAGATCCATTTTTGTCCAAAATAATTTATGCAGCTAATATAGTAACCTAAACAACTGAAATGTACTCCTTTATTAACCTGATATTCATTGACCTGTACAGAAACTAATGATCTGGAAAAATAAGTCTGAGGTGGATTGGATTAAGGCGGCACTCCTATGGATATTTTCCTTAGAAGACACTTTTCCCACTGAATACATTGGGACTTACTGGTGCAAAGACTTGCATAGGATTATGCTGTAAAATGCCTTGATACCAACTAGGTGTGATATTTTCTAAAAGGATGTTGCTATGTATTTTCTCTAACCATTTGGAAGTATTCTGTTTCAACATCACCTTGGGGACAAAATTATTGTTTTAAAAAATCATTTGGAAGCTATTCCAAGCTCATGGGACAGATTTGGATACAAGTCATACAAATAAATAGAACACAAACAAGTAGCCAACCACACATACATCCCAAAAAGCCCATAATCAGAAAATGAAGGAAACACTTCTTCATTTTTATTCTTTCCTTCTTGGTGTATCTTGAGGCAAATAAGCATGCAGTCTAATTTTCTTCATTAAAACACAAATGTAATTCTAGTAGTCAAAAACAAAATAGCAACAACTCTGGAAACATTCACATTTAAATGCCCATGGGTGCAATCCTAACTAATTTAAGCTGGCCTAACTCAACTGACTTATCTTCCATGGTGGTATAAGAAGGTTGGTGTATGCCTGGGTAATGGCCTTATTATTATTATTATTATTATTATTATTATTATTATTATTATTATTATTATTATTATTATTATTATTATTATTTAAAAAATTTGTATCCCGCCTTTCTCAGGCTGTCTAGCCTGACTCAAGGCGGCAGAAACATAAAACACAATTAAAAACATAAATAATTAAATACAGTAAAAACTGTTAAAACATATAGGCTAAAAGATACAGTAAAAACAATATTAAACTAAAGAACCCCCTCAACCTCTGCCCTGTTAAAAAGCCCCTTTGAAATAAAATGTTTTTAGGCTCCGCCTGAAGCTCTGCAATGAGGGAGCTTTTCTTAATTCTATGGGGAGGGAGTTCCAAAGCCGGGGTACCACCACCGAAAAGGCCCTATCTCTGGCCACCACACCTCTCACATCTCTTAGTGGTGGCACAGTCAGTAGGGCCCCCTCAGATGACCTTAGGTGACGGGTCGGATTGTACTCCTTACTCCAGGAGTAGGGCAGAGGTGCCTTATGGCACTTTTGTGACACCCTCAGGTCAGCCCAGGACTTATGCCGGGGCTTACGCCAGTCTAACTGGAGCTTAGGATTGCAGCCTCAGAAACGTTAAGCCAATGTGTTTCAAACCCACTGGTCAGTTGTGATCCAATTAGAGGCCCATCACTACCATGAAGCTGCAACCTAAAATGCAGGTGCAACTCCGAATGCAACTTTGAATGCAACTTCCGAGTGCAACTCGGAAGCCTGAAGTATCTTCAGCAATCAAAGCATTCTGCTTCCTAGTCCAACAATTGAGTCACAATCCACTGGTGGGTCACAACATACATTGGGATGCTGTTGCTACTGAAGTGGGTCCACACACCTTTTTAAGTTGTGGCCTCCTAGCTTCAATGGAATCTGGAACAATGGTGGGATGCAGTGGGATGTTTGAGATATTGGGACCCTCTTCTTTCTGGGGAAAAAATATATTATTCTGTTCACATTTTCTGCTCTTAATATTCCGGCTTTAGAAAATGTGACATTTAGAGAGGATGCAATTCCTACACATCAGTGTGTGAAACACAGATTTATTATCGCAGGACTGAAGCCTTGGCAATAAAAATGTAACACTCTGTTCCACATGTGAAAAAGGATAAAAAGGAGTTGTCCTATATCTTAGCATTATTCCCAGATCACTGCTTTTACTCTATAATTTTATGGTTCAAAACCATGAGTCTTCAATACAGTAAAGACTCTATAATATAATGATTAAGTGGAATTTCTGCCGAAATGGACAGTGATTGTTAGGAGTGAAAGTCAATCGCAAAACCTGGCATCTTTTCATTCAAAAGTGTACATCCCTTCTGAGTAAAAAACCATGATGGAAAAGAACACCCATGGATAAATGGACTTCCTTTCATAAAATAACCCTACTCTTTTCTACTAAATAATTAGGGGAGGAAAAGATAACTTTTATCCCATCGCACTGGGCTTGAACAGACGCAAAACCGTAGCCTCACTTCTTCTGCCTCCTGCAAAAAAAAAATTGCATAGAAGAGAAATTTGTTCTTCTTTTCTATTACAGGGAGAGGAGAGAGCTCTCCTCTTGCTGAGAATGGCAATAAAATGTTGCTGCTTCCTTTTCCAAAGCCCAGCATGAGGGAAAGAAACTACATCAAGGGGGTAAGATCAGTGTTACAATAATAAATAATTGCTGGGGAAAAAAAGCCAAACTGAGATTTAAGGATCAGCCTAAAGTTCTGTTTTGGGGGCTGCAGGGGGCTTAGTGGTTAAAGGCACTGAGCCTGCCCATCTGAAGATCAGTAGGTCAGCAACTCAAGACCAGAGTACTGCAAGATGGGGTCAGCTCCCGTTCTTAGCCCAGCTTCTGCCAACCTAGCAGTTCAAAAGCATGGAAACACAAGTAGATAAAAAGGTATCAGCTTGGTGGGAAGGTAACAGAATTCCGTGCACCTCGGCAAATAGTCATGCCAGCCACACGACCATGGAAATGTCTTTGGACAATGCTGGCTCTTTGGCTTAGAAATGGGGATGAGCACTGCACACTAGAGTTGGTCACAACTAGCAGGGCAACATCCGGGAACAACTTTACCTTCAAGCAGGTGTCCAAACCTTTTGGCAGGAAGTCCACATCATTTCTCTGACATTGTGGAGGCTGGAAAAATTATTTACACTTCAAATTTGAATAAATTTACATACAAGATTGTATTAGACACATTACAAGGCTTGCCCATGGTCCAATAGAGGGCCACAATGAGGCTTGCTGAGGGCCACATTCAACCCAGGACCAGGGTTCAGATACCCCTGCCTTAAAGTACTGTTTCGTATTGGTCTGGAGAAGAAAAGGGATATTTATTAGCTAGTAGCGAAAATGTACCTGCATTGCAGGAATAAAATGCTCCCCCCGAACACCATTCCCCCACTGTGCAACAGATCCCATGTGCATCAACCCCCACATGAGAATCAACCCCCCCATGTGCATCATTCCTTGCATGCACATAATCTCCCATGTGCATCATCTCCTGTGCACAGAACCACCCATGCATAACACCTCCACTGCGCATTATTCCCCCATGCGTATCCACCTCCCCACGCCAATCCCCCATATGTAACACCCTCCCATGTGCACCATCCCCCAGGTGCATCACCCCTCATGAGAAACATCTCCCATGTCCATCAACTCCATGTGCACCATCCCCCATCAATCCCCCATGTGCATCAACCCCCCATGTGCAACGTCTCCACATGCGTCTCACCCACACATGCACACCACCCCCCTTGCACAACCCCCCTCAACATAATCCCCGCATGCACATCATCCCCATGCACATTGTCCCCTCATGCACACCATCCCCCCACGCACACCATCCCCTCATGTGCACCGTCCCCCATGTGCATCAGCCCCCATGCACACTATCCCCCATGCGCTTTATCTCCCCATGAGCATCACTCCCTGGACAACATCCCCCCATGCATCGTACCCCATGCGCACCATCCCCCCATGTGCACCATCATCTTCTGTGTACCCTCCCAGCGCATTAGCTGGATATTGGTCAGTCGTCAATGTTAAGTATAGGCTGAAATCATGTTGCACCTCTTTTCAGCCATTTAAAGGTTAAATTTCTCAACATCAGTTCTTGGTGGGTACTGATGTCACAGAAGGAAAAGCCTCCCCAAATTTCATGCTTCTATGTCCGGTGGTTGAGAGAAGGCAGTGATCAGTAAGGGAAAATGGAAAGTATAGGGAAAGTATCAATGGAAAGTATAGGGAGGAAAACACGTTGAGCCCCTTTTCACTCCCTTCTGATTGAAATTTCCAAAAACCATTTTTAGTGGGTGCCACAGAAGGAACACCCAAATTTCACATGTCTAGGCCTGGTGGTTTTGGCTGGCCGTTGGTGAGTGAGTGTCTTTTCAGTTTTATATACAGTGGCGCCTCACGTAACAAATTTAATTCGTTCTGGAGGCATGGTTGTTACATGAAACGTTCTTTATGTGAAGCAGATTTTCCCATAGGAAATAATGGAAACTCAGACGATTGGTTCCACAACTCCCCAAATATTCATAAAAAATATTAACTGGATGTAAAAATGATGACAAAACACTGTAATTGAAGTCTACTTAGGCTGCAATCCTAAAGTCACTTTCCTGAGAGTAAGACCCATTTAACACAATGGGGCTTACTTCTGGGTAGACGTGGTTAGGAGACTGCAATCAGACATTTTCCTGGGAGGCTTACCTGGGCTGCTGCTGGAGGTTCAAGGTGGCTGCTGGGTGCACTTGGGGGCAGTTAGGGGCTGCTGCCTCTGGCACTCCCAGGCAACTGCCCACAAGTTGGGAGCAATTAGAAGCAGCAGCGCTGGCTGGCAGCCCTTTTAAATAGCCTCCACATGGAGCATCAGAGCTGCATGGTGCGCATGCCCATTAGGCACCAGCGGGGTTCGCTTGTTACATGAAGCAGATTTGTTACATGAAGCAGTATTCCTTGGAAATTTATACTTGTTACATGGAACATACTTTACGTGAGGTGCTTGTTACGTGAGGCGCCACTCTATATAGATAGATCAGCAATGAAGACAAACAGTGCAGTCCTATTCCTATCTACTCAGAAGTAAGTTCAATGGGGCTTAATCCAAGGAAAGTGCTCCTATGATTACAGCCAAAGTTATAGGAATGCCTGGAATGCCTCTAGCATGAACATAGAAGACTGTAGCAGGTGCAGCCTACACTTTAAGAAATAGTCTACCTACTTTGGATGGCTATTTCCCCAACTCTGCAACCAGTGCTTTTTTGTGTGTCAGTGACTAAACTTGTGACAATCTGCATTCAAGGCATGTGATCTGACACTGAGTGATGATGCCTTCCTCTGAACTGACTGCCAGTTGATAGGCTGGTAAGAAGAGAATAGTTTAAAGGACCTTAGTTTTCTACAGTTGGTCACATAAGCCATTCATTAAAAAGAGTGTTCCTTGCACAGGTTGCCCTGGTAGTCATAACTGACTCTAAAAGTGGTGCTCATCTCAGTAATAAGGCCAAAGAACAAGTATTACCCAAAGGCATATCCATGTTCATGTGGCCCAAGCCACCACATCCACTTGATTCACAAGGATATCCCATTTAAAATTGTTTATAAAAGATCAAATAAAAATATTGTGATGCTTTTTTCTCCAAACCACTCCGCAGTCCTGTAGTGTAATGTTGAAACTTGATAAATGTGTTTGTGTTCATGCACCACCGAAGGAGCACAGCAGACATTCTTGTCTGGTTGCATTATTATAGTGCTCAAAAAATCTGGCAAAGTCTGGTGTTCTGGTCCAGAAAGCAAATAGTTAAATTAAGCAGACAGGAATCAAGAATAGAAAGGCAGAAAAGACACATTGTGAATGCTCCCTATGGTTACTGCTACCATGGATATTATTCCGTCAACATAATTTCAGAGACAAATCAGATAATGCTCTTGTAGCAGCCTTTTATGTAGCAGCATAAAAGAAAGAACTATTGCAGCTTTATTCGGAATAACCATTTATCAGATAAAAAGAGTGGATATAGCTGCTGGATGTCTGACCATCCTTTGTGATATGATTGCTTCCTAATAGTCGGGATGACCAGTTGATGTATCCTGAACGTGACCTAACAACTCCAGGAGCTGTTCTCCTGTACAGGCAATTTGCCTGCAAAGTTTGGGCTAAGAATCAATGCTCTCCAGGGATGTGACAGAGAAAAGGCAGCAGTTTTGAATCTGCAGGGCTAAGTCAGACAGTCTGGAGGAACGGCTTTCAGCTCCTGCTTTGTTTTTGTATTTTCTAGGAGCAAAAAAAAAAGTTTTTGACCTATTCCTCTTTTTGCCAACATTTATGTTGGTAGCAGCAGCACTTGTGGACATTTTGGCCCAAAATGACGTCTGAAAACATGATTCTGGGGATAAAATGATAGCTCCCCAATGACTGCATTGGGAGGGATTTTGCCACTGTTACCATCTACTCAAAGTTGACCACCTCTCTATATTGACTGGTTCTCTAAATTGACCACCTTTTCTGTAATACGTGGCATCCATCAGTCTTGAAAGACTATGGTATCATGCTTGATGCTGCATGAGAAGCACGAAGGCCTGCATAGACTGATATGGAGGATAGGCTGTTACCCAAGCAGCAAATCCCCCCCTCCACGCCACTGAAATAGTCCAATGGAATGGCAGAGCTGATACAACTGGTTCCAGCTAAAAATATTATAAGTCCTGTATTGCATATTTTTCCGTATGTTGACTGCCTCCCTATGTTGACCAATTTCCTCCAGTCCCTTGGGTGATCAACTTAAAGAGGTTCTACTGTATCTGAATTTCTAAAAATAAAATAGCTATAAGGGAACTAGTAACTAGGAAACTGTTAGGGACAAGGAAAGAGGACCGACTCTCCAGATCAGAAGTGCACAGAAATTATTTAAAACCATAATCACGGAAGCTCAATTAGAATGCATATCACCAGTTTTAGATGGATCCCTGCATAGCTCCTAAGTGGAATACACAAGAAACAAGGTTTCCTTCAGAAATGTCAATATGAGCAGAACCAAAAAAACACAAACTCTGACAAAAGAAACACAAGCTAGCAATACTGAATGTGAAAAAGAATACAAAAAGGTTTAGGGGCTCAAACTGTCCAAGGCATATAAAAAATTCTTTACGTGCATTAAAAGCAGTAAAGCTACCAGGGGGGTGGATGGACTGTTAGATTACAAGGGAAGAGGATATGGACTTCACAGATAAGTGTGTTGAGTGAATTTTTTTTTCACTACAGAGAGTGTAGAGAAGCTGCCTGAACCTGAACTTTTATATACTGTACTTCTGGAGCGCTATGGCTGGCATGAGAGGAGAACAGATAAAGAGACTGGGGCAAGATAAGTCATGCTTTAAGTATCAGTATGAGTTCCAAGTTGCAATCTGGCAACCCTAACTCTGCAGTAAGAGTAATACAGTACATACTTGATGTCTTAAAACCAATGTTGAGGGCTTTTTCTCTGTTTAAAAGTCCTTTGCAAAACTGTTTATCCCCTGACTTGCTTGTAGCTCAGCTTGAAAGCTTTAATCTTACTCTTGAGTTGTGAGGCACTTTGTTCTGTTCCTTTTCGTAAGCTGTGTCAAGAAAGAGGAGGAAAAGAGGAGGGGAAAGAGAGCTTTACTTTAGCTAATTGCTTGCAGCTGTGACTACACATCACCGCTTTAGCTTACCAGCTGGAGTATGTGTTGAGGGGATGAGGTTAGCAAAGAAGGTGGCCGTTTTATACCTTCACTAAGCTCTGTTGTAGCCAAGTGGCACAGGAGTGCCTAAAACCCAAGGAAGTGTAAAGGAAAAGGGTCTCTCTAATCAGCCATGTTTAACCATTAGATTCCCATCTAACAATAGCCTAATTTGCATAAATTAAAAATGCAGGTTGAATGAACCTGCCTGGTACTCCAAGGGTTACTCCCTCCCTTACAGTAAAGGATCCAGGACTCTTCTAGGGATTGGAGCCACCTCCCTTACTGGAATGGCTGTGATTTTATAATTACAGCAGCATCCATGCACAAGGGACTAGCTACCAAATGCAGGATTTGCTGTAGCAGATGTGTAAAAATATATCTCATGCCAGAAGCCTATAGATAAGCCTACCTCTAGAAACTAACTCAGGCAGCTGCAGATTCAGGGCTTTGACAAACATATGTGAGGTTTCTTGTTTAACAGCATGATAGTCCAAGGATAAGAAAAGGATCCCTCTTAGAGTTGCTTCACAGATTACATTACAGTGGGTGTGAGTTAAATGTTGTACATGCACCCATAAAACTATAACATATGTACATGACAAACAGATGTTTTTGGCTGTATGGATATTACAGATCAGGTCTCCAGGTCTTAATCCTTCTTACACCTTTAATAATTCCCCAAGGTCACCAGTGATGATATAGCTGCTATGCATCCTACCTCTTTCCTCCATTGCTCCTCTCTAACACCTGCTACAAGGAAAAAGCAAAATCCTGTGTGCATGCTATGGGGAACATATGTTGCAACGTGTCTAATTTATTTTAAAAAGTGGAGGACAGAGTTTATCTGAAGTTTCAGGCACAAATTTCCTAGTGATATGGAAAAACCTACAAAGGGAAAGGAAGATCCATAGTGATACTGTTATCATACACAAGGTTTATATTGTGTCAACATAGCCAGAAATAAAGGACAATGAAGAAACAGTGCTCGGCATGGGAAAGAGCCAGGCTTATTGTCTCTCCTCACACTGCAGAAACCCAAAGCCTAATTTTGCAACTTCTCTGTGAAAGAACAAGGGTTCAAGTCCTAAGAGAATATCTGTTTACAGTAATGTTTAAAACACATAGACAGATTGTTGGATGCCAAGTTATACACAGATTGGTAATTGCTGCAAAATGTATGAGAATGAACACCTCTTTACTGTAGATCTTCAGTATCAGAAGCCTTCTTCAAACCACATTTGGTTGAATGCAAACCCCCAACTTCACGGGAGTAGAATCATAAACCTCACCTACATCATAAAAGTCACTCTACCACAGAGTGCATAAGAAAAATGGAAAAGGCCACTTCAAATTATCCATTTCTGAGTGGGTTCAACTAACAAATAATAAGCTGAGATCAGTATATGGTATATCTGAGTTTTATAGGGATGTGTCTTCCTGTTTCTTTTGGCTGAATGTGTGAGAAGACGGTTCTGTTGTTCCTTCTTCCATTTAATTTAGCTTTGTCCTGTATAAACTTTCATCTGCAGCCATTTTCAATATTATTGTTATTATTGTTATTATTGTTATTTGGCTAATGGCCCCTGAGGAGCTTTTTCTCAAGTTCCAGGGTTTCCCTATCAAACAAGAATGCACCAAGAACAGATAAACATAAAACCTTCTTCTATTCTCTCAGTTTTCAAATGTACCTTCAAATGTACCAGGACTCCACACAGAGCTATATGGCTCATGCTGAGAATAACTGCTTTACTGCAATACAAACTGATGTAAAATCATTAAATCAATGAAGAGGGAAATAATTATCTACAGATAAAGTTATATTAATGAAATATCATATGGAGTCTGATTTGAATCTCCTACTCCTGAGCCAGAAGAAATCCTTATTAGAACGAAACACTGTTTTGCATCATCATGTTCTTCTATTCCAAATAACTAACGCCTTCAGATAATCTGGCTCCCATATGTTTGGGACAGGAAAAGGAAATGGAAATCACTTTGTTTTCCTCTTTCTTTTACTCCTGGTAAATTTCCTTTTCTTGTTCTCTGCAGTGATGTTCCAAGTCTGTGAGGAACAGTGTGGACCTTTCCTATTACCATTAGGAAGGCTTGTCATTCCTATGTTTTGTCAGTGGTCCGTGGATCTTAATTAGATTACAGTTGATTTATTGCATTCGTTTTCTCCCAACTTAGAAAGCTCTGGCCAATTTAGAAAGAGCAAAACAAATATCAAAATTCAGGAGTTATAGCAGTGCATCAGAATATATGAACACTGGTCATTAATAGACACAGTATGGATGTAACTTACGATAAGCAGACCCTAAAAGATGTTGCTTTATTCCAGGTTCTGAAATAAATCTCAGGGAGGATCACTTCTGATTCGAGAGGCATGATATTAGGAGAAGCACTCATCATTATTATCATTACTGGGAATTCCACTACTGTGATGTACTCCCAAATCCAGAGTAACTACGGGAGCACGTAAGAGACTTTACGTGCACCCGTAGTTACTGCACCACCTAGTGAAAACCTATGGGAAATTCATATTGGAATCCAGAGTAAGTTGTCCTTACACCGGAGGAAGGACTCTGCACAGTTACTCTGGATTTTGGCCGTAATTTAGCATCTGTGAATCAGAGTTCTCAACTATACTGGGAAAGTGGTTTGCTCCAGGTGACCATCTTCTAGCTTGTTTTCCAGTGTAGGATGACAACTGCAATCTATTATTCCCAGTTATTTCCAGTTTGAAATTGAAAATAGAGAGGTGGGTAACAGTTACTAATCTTCTGGTGCTGCACTCAGTTATGCTCTCTAACACCGGCATCACTTGTGCTACCCGATGTGGGAGGTCAGCACTTCGCCCTTAAGATGGAATTTCAATCAATCAATCAATCAATCAATCAATCAATCAATCAAAGGTGATATACCATCACCCAACCCCACTGGTTTTGTTAGCTATAGCCCTTTATAGTCTACAAATATTTTAACCCAGTTTGCTTCATTGCATTCTGCTTGAAATTACACAGTGAGGATGCATCCTAATCAATTTAGGCAAGCACAACTCACCTCTCTCCTCATATCCGTGGTGGTGGGGGAGGCTGGTGCATGACTGTGTACTGGTCAAACCCCCACAGGAGTGGCACAAAAGTGTCTTACAGCACTTTTGCAACACCACATACCTGCATGGGACTTGTACTGGGACTTATGCCAGCCAAACTGAGGGTTAGAAGTGCAGTCTGACTAATATATAACATGGTGATATTATTTGCATGGACAGTACCTTTTCGTGGTGGGGGGGATTGTGTGCTCCAGTGATCAAAGGGCTAAGCTGGCGACTTCCATGCCAGTCACTCCCATGCCAGACTCCCATGCTAAGCCACTGGCAGGGACTCCCATGCCAGACAGGCCTTTTGTTGAGGAGCCAGACGAAACCTGTTCAAAATCCAATTGAACGTGGGTTGTCTGGAGAAGGAAAACTCCCACCTCCAATCTCCACTGCCTTGTGGCTATGCCCATCTATGGAAAGGCTTCAGGAGTCAACCTTGAGACAAAATCTGGAGCCAGAGTCCCGGAAGCAGTTTGTGACTGTGTACAATCATGTTCTGGTAACTCCTGCAACGCAGCTGGATCCAATCGTATTGGCTCTGCCATTCCATTGGACTATTTCAGTGACGTGGAGAGGGAGGATTTGCTGCTTGGGTAACAGTCTATTCTCCATATTAATCTACTGAGGCTATCGTGCTCTGGAGAGGACACTCAGAGCACGATACCATAGTCTTTCAAGACTGAAGGAAGCCAATGATGAATATTATTTGAAAATAGCAAGATTTTAAACATTTTAGTGACTAGTGGTGTCATCCCCCTGTGTGCATCACCAAATGTGGCCCACATGCATTAGACCCTAATGATTCCACTGTTGTCTGCCATGTGCTGACTTCAGAACTGACACCATTTGAGAGAAGTACAAAGAGCAACAGTGAGAGAGAAGGAGGTAGGGAAGCCCTATTATATGAACAGACATCTATTTCTCTTGATCCAAGCCATTCATCCAGCTAATACAAACTGACACATAGATATCAAACACTAAATGAAATTGACACTAGTTATGAATCTTTCTCAGGTGATGGCCTCTCTCTAGTGTCTAACACACAACTCCCTCCTTCTCAGTTTTAGCAGTTGCACAACTAGTGCTGCAGCAGAGGCTCCCGTAAGTCTTAAGCGTAGGTCTTAAGGACAAAGTCATTATATGCTACCCCCAAAACCCCCAATCTTATATTTTAGGGAGATTTCTGTTTCAAAGAAAAAAACAGGAAGGGCAAATGTTAACTTACACAAGGTGGGGTGGTAATAAAAGCTGCTTGGAGACATTTGTATTTAATGCAGGAATCCTATTATATTCTTTAAACTAAAGATAGACCATTGGAAACTGGCCCAAGTTTTCTTAAGCATACGATAAAGAAAAATATTTTATAGTGTCTAGCAAGGAAAAGACAGGTGATAACATCAAAACTGATCATATACATGGCCATTCTATGCCACTCACAGTGCAATCTTAACTTGCTTGAGAGAAGGCATAGTCAAACTGGCTTGCCTGTGCTGCATCCAGTTCAGCAAGATTGGGTCTGCTGCTGTGCTATTATGTGGCACAGGAAACATTTTCCCCTTACCTCGGGGAACAAAGCAGCAGCCTCAATGGGACTACTTTAATGTGAGTTACTTCAGGGAATAGTGTCACAAATCCAATGAAACTAGTGGTTCAAATTCCAGCAGAACAGACCCGTGCTGATGGGGAATGGGACAAGTACTGGGTCCCAGCCCTGCCTCCTGCTGATCCACCCCCAAAACACCCTTTGCTCACCCTCTCTTGCTCCAAAATGTCTCCCATCCACTTCCTCCCTGACACCCACCTCCAGACCCTTATGCTAGCTGAGATCAGCTAGCAAAACTCATTGGCACACAAGTTGGCACCCCCTCTTCAGAGGGTATCAAAGTCACATTTACGACACATTTTCAAAACCCATGTGTTAGTCCAAGCGGCCCCTTTGGACTGCATAGGAAATGTTAAAATATAATGTGTACCACAGTTCTATGTTGTGTCAATGGCTATGTGTCGCCAAACACACAGAACCTGCCTAGGTGGGAATAATGCTAAGGTGACTATGTTCTACCCATGCAAACTTTACTTTTGCAGAACTGCATTCTGCAATTATGTAACATTGAATGACAATCAATACAGACAAACAACTCTCTTTCCCAATTTAAAAAAACGGAGGGACCACATATTTATTGAGTGTCAACATAACTGCCTCAGCTACAACACATTACACAAGCAACAGAGTTGTACAACCGATCCAGAAAGGTAATTCAATAAGGCAGGTTTTCAAAGCTTTTAAACCCTTGAAACATAATCCAGAGTAACATGTAAGAAGTCAAATGCTTTAGACTAACAGAGTCTCCTTGTATTTGCCAAGCACAAAGTATGCACCAGACCTGCTGCTCTGTGTCTCTGACAAAATACTTTTTAAAAAATCATTTTTTTCAAACATTTTGCTGGAAATACTGCAGCGATGAAAATAAAAACTAAAAAACTCAAAAGAACTTAGCCATGAAAAATAGAAACAAAAATATTTATTACCAAGATGGAGGCATGTCTAGTTTATTCACTGTTGTTTCTTTAAGAATCTTTAATTTCGTGTCAGGTCTGAAAACTCTAGAGTCTGTAACAGTAGTACAAACACATGCTTTACAGGAACAAGGCCTCATATTTCATCTCCAATGAAAGAACGAGCAAGGGTGGCAGTGCTACAGCAACAACCTCTGCGGAAGTGCCTGTGATGGTCCCTGTTTAGATGAACTATTGACTGACTCAGTATATCGACAGTAGTCAAAACTGGGACCAATTTTCATTGATTTTGATAAACCATTCAGCAAAGCTGCCAAGCTTCTTTAAATTCAAGGGAACATAAAATAAATAGGGCTCTGAAGCAGCTATTAAATACTAAGTGCAGCTATTAATCACTAGGAACCTTTGCAAACCTTTCCCCAAAATACAAACTAGCAACTGAACCCATGCATGGAAGCTATGAGACCTTAAACATGTACACAACTCAACTGCAGATTTTCATTAATTTTTTCCTCCCTCCTTTTTTTTGTATAAAAAGTAACTGCAAAAACTAATATGTGTAGCAGAATTCCAGCAAAGGAAAGGCTGCACTACATAATCTTATCCCCTAGCTAAAAATCAACAGTATCTGTATCTTTTTGCCCACGGTGAGTGACACACTTGCCTTGTATGGAAAAGGGAATGTGGGAGGCAATTCATTACAGAGAATCTATCAAAAGTTTAGGATTTTCTCCTTGCTCAATCCCTAATAAACCCTTCTGCTGTAATTTGAAGCCCCCAGTTGCATTTAACAATGAAATTTTGGGGGAAAGTATATGCAACCTAACGCTAACCATTCCCCATATCACTTGATGCAGTTGTATCCTGTATAGCCTTAACAATGGAGCACGTGCTGCCTCCTCTGGGGTGGGAGGGGAGAGTCCTGGATCCATAGCCCCACATTGGGCTTCTTCGCTTGACAGAGGACTACTCAACTCTGTATTGGTTAAATAACCAGCACATGGCAGCTTCCCTAGTAAGCTAGATCTAGATGTAGAAAACCATAAAGTGTTAGCTGACAGTCCACAGGATGACTTGGCACCCTTTCAATGCCACTGCAGCCTTGGGTACTCTAGATGGGGCTGCCAAATTGCAGGGTGACCAGATGACCAGAAAAACCCGGATTTGTCCAGATTTTTAGCCTCCTGTCCGGGTGTCCTACATTTTGGCATCTTTGTCCTATATTTTGGCTTCATTTTGAAACTTTGTGATAGTGCACAGTACCCTATCATGCCATATGTCATTGGATTCGTATTGAAGAGCGGAATCCAATGCAAAAATCAGTTTTGAGATATCTCCTTCCTATCAAAAGTTATCATCAAAAAACTGAAAAACAAAAACAAAAAAATACATTTTTTTGGCAATTTTTTTCAGCAGGTAGGAATTTTGGCCTGGGATTAGGAATTTTGGCCTTGGGGTTCAGGAATTTTGGGTTTGGCAACTGGTCACCCTGTGCCAAATGGTAGAAAAACTAACAAAAATTGAGATACAATGATGAGATTTAACCTATAACTTTAAACATTTTATAGAAGAGGGAATTTTGGTAGCTGTAGCATAATATGGAAGGGTTTGAAAAGCTGTATCTGGCAAAATTCCCTCTTCTATGATGGTTAAAGGTATAGGCACTCTGTCCTTCTTTGAGTCTGGTAACCTTATTAAGGCTGCAATCCTAACCATGTCCTAACCATGTGTGTTGAACATTGCAACCTAAAAGAAAATTAGATTGCATATGTATAATCATACTCTTTCTCTGAATTAGAATTTGACATACCCTTCTGCAACAATAGCACCAACGTCTCGAGGTAACTGACAGCAGAAAGCATGCCACGGACAACTTGAAATGAAAGAAATCTTAACTTCTTGATTTCTTGACTATCCAGATGGGATGAGAGCAATCTCTTTGCAAAGTGTACGCAGGAGGAGGCAAGAGCTCATGAAATGGAACATTAATGTGATTTTTACACTTGCCAGTCAAGAGTCCTCCTCAGTGTTACACTGATATTTTAAGATGCTGCAGAGAAGGAAACATAACTATGGCAACAAAATTTCCCGCAAGAGAATTGGGTAACAATGGTTGCAATCCTAAAGACACTTTCCTGGGAGTAAGACCCACTGAACACAATGGGGCTTACTTTTGAGTAGACATGGTTAGGATAGTGTGCAACATATGTAATAAAGGGCCCATACAAAAACACACAACCTGATCAGAAAATTATCTATATCATTTTGTTTGTTCACTAGAATATTTTTGTGGTTTGCACTACAGACAGTTGTACATTTAAATTTAAGTAGTTATCCATCTGAAAGGGCTCTCTAATGAAAGACTTCAAGGTGGAAATGCAGCTTGCCTCATTCTTCAAATGGCTGGTAACCATTTGCACCCCTTAAAGGTTTACATATTCATTTAATTGCATTAGGGACAAGGCTGTAAATTCCCTTCTCTATTCACTCCTTAGACTTCTTTCTTGTGGAGAGGAGGGCATTATGCAAAGGCACTCCTAATAGCCATTCAGTCACCCAACTCCAGTGACAGCTTTATTTAAGGCACAAAGCTGGTTAAGAAAATGAATGGAGGCAGTTTATGCAGATCTGATTAGGAAACAACAACTGGTTTTGAGAAGCTGGTGGGATTTCTCACAATGCAGCTTTTTCCCCCAAATGCCAATTGATGTTACATATCCAAAGGGTTGGTGGTCAATTAAAAATGCAAAAATGCAAAACTCCTCCCTACCTCAATGTGTGTTCAGCACAGTGCAGATCTCAATTGTGGTTTTTTCTATACATATTTTACTACCTGGGAGCAGTCCAGAGTGCCCCACTTGGGCTGACCAAAGTCATTTGCACTTGCCTGGGGTGTTGGAAATGTTCTATAAAGCATATCTGTGACACCCTACTGAAGAGGAGAGGCTGATGCAGAAGGTTGCGCTGGTCGCCATAGGCCCCAGAAGCCAAATAGGTCATCCAAGCAAGACCTAGTTGTCCATTAAGTTGTCCAAACTGGCTAAGCATGGCCAGCACAGGGATCCTGGGGGACAGGGGAGGTTGCCTTGGGGTGGATTGGAAGGTTATACAGCACAGGCACAGTGGCCTGCCTGGCCAAAGGCAGCCTTGGAAGCACTATATCTGCCACCCAGTATAATTGGGGTCTTCAGCATCTTTCAGTAGTGCTTCTTCTGCCAATCTCTTCTATAATTTGCAGCTAATGCATCTATAAAAGAAATAAAGGAATCAAGTGCTTCTTTAGTCATCTGCCTAATGACTAAATCCTGAAGACACTTTCCTGGGAGTAAGACTAACTGAACACAATGGGGCTTAGTTTTGAGTAGACATGGTTAGAATTGTGCTTATACTCTTCCTGCTTCTCTTACAGTCTTCAACAGGCATCATGAATGATAATCCATCTGTCCGTCTACCTATCTATCTAATCCAGTCTATCTACACACACACACACACACACACACACACACACACACACCTGTAATTGTCCTTTCCTCTAGGAATTTGCCCAAACCTTTCTTAAAGGCATTGAGGCTAGATCCTGGGCCACATCCTATGGCAAGGAGTTCCACAGACTAATTACAATAAGGGTCTAGTAAAATTCCATTCTTTACTGCCAAGTCCCTCACCCACCATCCTTCACTCCTCCATTTGACCCAGTGGGCTTGGATTGCAATTGCAGAGCCCAGAAGGCCCACTGATGCAGACTGGCTCTGCTTTGAGGTGCTGTTTTATTAGCTGGCTCCTGAAGCCTAAGATGGAAGAAAATTGAGTTTTATTGCCACAGATACAATTCCTTTCCCGGTCTCAACACACCCCCTTTCCTTCCTCACCATACCCTGTTCCATTCACCTCCATGCCAGCTTATTTGCCCTGGAGCTTTTCCTGGGTAGGAAGTGCACAACTATAGCCTCTATGCACTGAATCGTGCTTTACAACCACCATAAAACACACTGCACAACTGGAATGCACTTTTCAATGGTCTGAAGAACCAACAGGATTGGATGTGAATCTGGTGGGGAATAATTCACAAAATCAGTTACACAGTGTGTGAAAATGTGCTCTCTTTTGTCTGTTCTGGTTCTACTACCAGTCAATGTTATTGGATGACCCCTTTTCCCACAACATATGGAAGATATGAGTCTTGATCCACTCCCTCCATTCTCAAATTAAAGCAGACAACAGCTGTACCATTACTTCTCACGAGCTGGACACTACCCTTCTGTCAATGCAGCTGAGAATCATGTTCACATGTATGCATTTGTATGTATATGTAGGTATGTACTTGGATATCCTGACAAAATGCCAAAGAGTAGCAGCTCAACATTTTAAAAATAAGGAACATTTTCAGACAGAAAGAACGAAGTGTTCTGTATTTATAAAAAGTCACAGAATAAGATACTTGGGATGCTTCCAAATACATTTTTTTTAAAAATTCCCAGCATATTAATGCAGGATTTCTGACACCATACATCACAAACATTAAAGTACAGAGTGCTCCAGTCAAATAGAGACTGGAGTGCTCCATATTTATTCCAAATGGCAGCCTGTGGGTTATCATTTTGGTACAGATGGCAGTGTCCTCAACTTTGGGAAAGGCACAGCATTCAGTACTAAAGCATCTGCTTTGAATGCATAAGGTTACATGTTTCATACTCAGATTCTCTAGTTAAAACCATCTCCAATACTGAAACTAGTAAAGTTTTTCTGGAGAGCTACTATTGGTTAGCACAGATAATACTGGCAGAGACAGAAACATCCTGGCCAGTATGAACAATTCTACATGAACAGTTCACATCATGTATTTATGAGCTTAACAGTGCAATTCTAAGCAAGTCTACTCAGAAGTAAGTTCCATTGTGTTCAATAGTACTTACTCCAAGGAAAGTGCTAGGTCGGCACAAGTTCTATGCTGACCTGGGGGAGTATCACAAAGGGACTTTTGCACCATTCCTGGGGGGATTAGGCCAGTGCACAGACATGTGCCAACCTCCCTACACCACTATGGAAATGGGGAACAGATGAGTTATGACTGACTAAATTGGTTAGGATTGAGCCCTTTAACTATCATTGGAAATTTTCAGGTGAAGTCTGGATGGCCAGCATAGATGTTGCCTGCACCATTTGGGGGTTTAGATACAATCTCCACAGCCCTTCCCAACTCTAGCACTTTTGATTCCATATTTGGCATCACACCTGAATTGGCTCTAAATAATATCTAATAATTGGCTCTAGATAGTAATAGTACTATCTAATAATTGGCTCTAGATAGTAATAAAGAAATAGCTTGAGCCTAGACACAAACCCCTTAGAGGCCACTTTCTCCTTTACTTCTTATTAAGCTCTCCATGATCAATATTGTGTCCCCAATCAATAATATGTATCTGTACAGCAAATGTAGACAGCAAAATGTTAAGAAGGGTAGTCCTTTGACTACCCTCAAGTCCTATAAAATTCCTCAACTTGGCCTCTTATCTAAGCTTGCACCTATCTGTTACTGGAAGAAACTTGAATAATTTTTAAAATCCAAACAGCTTATCGTGGCCTCACATAGCAGAGGTATTG
Source organism: Cryptoblepharus egeriae (assembly GCA_030015325.1). Classification (NCBI taxonomy): domain Eukaryota; kingdom Metazoa; phylum Chordata; class Lepidosauria; order Squamata; family Scincidae; genus Cryptoblepharus; species Cryptoblepharus egeriae. Next base: position 23,260,811 of record JAREYC010000002.1, read on the forward strand.
AACAGACAGAAAAGCTAAGGAATTAGCATTTATGTCTAATCCTGAACTTTTATTCTACACTATAATATTGCTGCTTATCTATTTTGCCCTGGGTTGACAATGGCTTTAATATGAACCACCTTCTTGGAGTGACTTCACAGTAATTTAAGGATAGTAAACACACTGTGGGCACAAACCTTACCAATTTAGGCCAGCACAGCTCACTCGTCTCTCCATTCTAGCAGAGATGCGTGGTGGTCAGCACCTGTCTGTGTCCTGGCCAAGCTTACCCCGTCCCCAGTGAGCAGAGCTCCATAGTATGCTTTCCTACACTGGAAAAAGTGACCTTACTGGGGTCTGTTTCTTACTGCTATTTATCACATTGTGTCTGGCCAGAAGTAGTAATGATGTTACTATTTGTGAACCATGTGAAGTGATACAGCAGAAAACAAACTTTGAGAAACAGTGATCTGGGATTTTATTTTATTTTCCAATAATAAAGGCATCTCAGGGCTTAAAATTTCCCCTTTTACTCAAAGCAAATTTTGCCAGGTTAATAAAATGGCTACACAGAACATACCTAACCGCCCCCCCCCCCCGCCCTTACACACAGCTAATTAGGAACCATAAGTTCCATATAACGATAATAAATGCACAAAGCTTACATCAGCAACTGAGATGAGCAGCTCTTTAAATGTATTGCAGGCTCAGAAACTCTAGTCTCCCTAAGGTATCTTGTAAATTCCCATCTTTGAAGCCCAAAGTCCAATTTACATTTAACAGCAAAACTGAACAGTTAAAAGATTATGGGGGGAAAGGCTTAAGGACCCCAGTGGTTAATTGATCTAGCCTTGTTTTCTTAAGCTGTATGTTCCCTTGAAAGATTTTGTGTTCTTTCAGCCTTATAAAGCTTTTAGACGTAGCTGGACCAATTTTGTCACTTCCATCTCAAAAGGAAATCAAAGCACATAGCAAAGAACACTGAAAGGTTCCCTTCAAGTAACTGATCAACAAACAAAGTTCAATATAGCAAACATAAAATGATGCAAATGGGGACAAAAATCTCCCAAGTTTATATACATGCTGATAGATAGGAACATGACAGCAGAATACAAACAGGTCTCACAATTTAATTCACCACAGCAAGCATCACAGGCTTTGTCTATCACTATCCATGGATTCCAAGCCCACAACCAACAACTAGAGGACCTCATACCACTAGGCATAGGGCAAAATCCAGAGTAACTAGGGGGAGTCCTTGCTCCGGTGTAAGAACAATTTACTCTGGATACCAATATGAATTTCCCATAGGTTTTCACTGGGTGGTGCAGTAACTATGGGTGCACATAATTTCTCTTATATGGTCCTGTAATTATTCTGGATTTGGGGGTTACTGTCATATCTGGAAGGTTTTCTGAAGCATAGGTAAGCTGCCTGTGGTCTCACCTTAGAGGGCCTCCTGGAAGCAACTGAAAAGCACCAGGAGAATTTCTGAGGTTTCCCACAACAGCAGACCAATAGACTCAAATTGAAGGCCACAATCATCACTACCAGCTTCCCACAGATTTCATTATCTTTGGGATGTGATATATGCAGGGGGTCCTGGAACAGATCCCTATGGGTAGCTAGGGCTCACTATAGAATGTATATCTCTATGAGTTCTCTTCCTTTGCAGTCAGTTGGCGAATTAAGGATAGCAGAAGATAAGCAGAAGATTGCATTGCTCACAGTAGATAGATGAAATTTCGACCCCTTGTGCATGTCCGTTCATTACGTGGACTTGGCTGCATCTAGTTAATGTAGCCTTTAATCATAAATGACTCTTGAGTCAACAACACTCTCAATATTCTGTAGTAGTTTAAGAGCCTGTTCACACATGCATGCCATCATCCTTGATGCCATCATCACCACAATCAAATGATGACCTTCTTTGGCAGATAAACTATCAGAAGTATAAAAACAAAAAGATACTGTACAGCATAAGTTTTTACATGGCTATATAAAACCTTTACACAAGAATGTGAGTTGGGAAGAGGGAAATCTTTCCCAAGCCAACTGTCTGAACAGCCCAAGTCCTGGAAGATATTACTCAGTATGGTCTACTGAGCTTACCTCTGAGTAAATATGAATATAATTCTGCTGAACTGATTGGCAGAGGCTCTCCAGAGTTTAAGGCAGGCATCTTCAAGCGTCATGGATTGTACCCAAGATTGGCTGCATGTAATATCACAGGGTCACAGCCCCATCCTTTCTTATACGACATGACAGTAGAACCAATGCAAAACAACATGAAGTGTACACATAGCACACATTGCAATTTTGAACACAATCATTTTAATAATGTTCAGAAGGTTGGAGGAAAGTATAAAACTGCACCTTGAGCTCCTGGTGAGCACATTCATTGCAACGCAGATAGTCTAAAGCAGACAGGCATAGGAACAAAACATCTGACCATAACCTGATTGATTTCAGTAATTGTCCTTACTGCCAAGTGACCATTCTCTACCATAGCTCAAGGCTAGCTATAGCAGTCTGAGATACTTTAGAGTTCCATTGCCCTTTATTGGTCTTATGATCCCAGGAGGATAATGTGCTGCTAATAAAAGAAAGTCAAATATTTGTGAAAATCAGAGGCATTTGTCAGTATGTCTAAAACGAAAAGATGGCAGACTTTTCTCACTAAGGTTGCAATCCTAACTTTCACTTACGCCAGCCTAAGCCATGGCATATGTCCTAAGCTGATCTGGGGGTGTCACAAAAGAGCAGTAAGATACTTGCCCTGCTCCTGGAAGGGGGAAGGTGGAGAGGTTAGACCAATACAAAGGCATATACCAACCTACCCACACCATCACAGAAATATAAGCCATGTGAGTTAGGCCAGCCTAAATTTCTTAAGATTGCACCCTAACTAAACATACGCAAAATACCATTTGACGTTCCATCGTTAGTAGTAAAAAGTTCTGAGATATTCAAATGAGAATGACATTTGGTAAATTGTGAAACCAAGACCACTGTTTCTCAAGTTGTGGGTCAGATCCATTGGGGGATTGTGAGAATTTCAGGTGGTTCCTCATTAATTTCAATGTGCATTTTATTTTTAATATATTTGACTTGATTTGATTCCACCATCAGGTTTACAGTGATTGCATTTGAGGAAATTTCCAGATCTGTACTTTTAACAGGCTTTAAACCAGGGGTGTCCAATCTTTTAGCTTCCCTGGGCTGCATAGGAAGAAGATGAGTCGGTTTGGGCCACACATAAACATTAACAACTTTTTTTTAAAAAAAAAGTAGTACAAAATGTAGGATGTCCTATATTTTGTCCTACATTTTTAAACGTTGGGGTACATCTCATTGACTTTAATGGGGCTTACTTCTGAGTAGGCATGATTCCTAGGATGGGCAGCAATCCTCTCCAAGGTAAACCTTGAAGTCTCGTTGAGTATCATGGGGTTTTCTACTGAGTAGCCATGCATAGGATTGGGCTCTCAGACTGCAACTTGGGAGTAAGCCTCATTGACTTTAGTGGGGCTTACTTCTGAGGAGGCATGATGCATAGGATGGGCTGTGATCCTCTCCAAGCTTAACCATGGAGATATGCTTCCTGAGAGTAAGACCCATTGGGTACAATGGGCCTTACTTCTGAGTAGACATGGTTAGGGTTGCAGCATATCTCCAAGGTTAAGCTTGGAGAGGATCACAGCCCATCCCATTGTGCTCTCAGACTGCAACTTGGGAGTAAGCCTCATTGATTTTAAAGGGGCTTACTTCTGAGTAGGTCTCAAGGGCAGCAGGCAGCAGCTGGGATAGAGGTTGAGGCAGCTTTTGGGGGATGTGGGTGGGCAAGTACTGCAAGGTCTGCAGCGGCCTGAAGCGCTCAGAATGCCCGGAGGAAGGTAGGGTGGGGAGCCAGGCAACCCAGACCAGCTTTTTGGTGGCCACGCAGGGCAGTGCACAGAGAAGCACGCAAAATCTGAAAATGGCTGCTGCCCCAAAGCTGGTTTTTCCAATGGTGGTGGCCAGCTTTGCAGGAGGGCCGCATCCACCCTCATCCTGGGCCGCATGCAGCCCTTGGGCCACATGTTGGACACCCCTGCTTTAAATAATGCTTTTAACAATAATAGTCTTTGCAAAGAGCTTACCCCTGTGTGTAAGGCTGCAATCCTAAAGACATTTTCCTGGTAGTAAGACCCATTGAACACAATGGGGCTAAATTTTGAGTAGACATGGTTGGGATTGTGCTCTAACCGTACAATCCTAAACATGTCTACTAAATAAGTCCCATTCTGTTCAGTACTACTTACTCCCAGGAAAGTGTGCTCAGAATTTCAGCCTTCATCTGTTAAGTGTGGAAAAGATTGCAGCATTTGAGATGTTTGGGGATTTTTTTTAAACGGAACAGCAGATGCTTTAAAGAGTTAAGAATGTACTTATTTTAAATAAATTTTGAAACTTATACTTATCGTAAACTGTTAACTTACTGAATTGTAATTTGATTTTGTCAAATGGGGAATATAAAAATTTCCTGAATATAAAAAATTCCAGTCATGACAACACTTCTGACATATCTGAAAAGACTAATCCTTAAAATTTATCCTCAAGCTAACCAGTTTGAGAATCATTGACCAAGTCCAGTATGAAGGCTGAAAAAGGTAAATGAGGAAAAGGCTGGATGGTCAGGGGCAGGAAATTACTCATCACAAATGTAATGAAGTGGGATCCTGACTTGATTAGGATAGGAGAGGTGGAAAGATCTTGATTGGTGGGAAGAATACTTAAACGGCATGTGTACACATGCATGCGCACACACACTGTGCCATTGTTTTTCCAACTTCTTGTGGTGTGTCATTTTTTTCTATTCTCACCTCCATTTATGTAGCGCAAAGCCTGGACACTGGTCACCGCACGTGTTGCAGGGCTGATCTCCCAAGGTGGTCAACTTGGTTTAGAAAGAAAGAAAGAAAGAAAGAAAGAAAGAAAGAAAGAAAGAAAGAAAGAAAGAAAGAAAGAAAGAAAGAAAGAAAGAAAGAAAGACATGATGAAAATACTTTGTCAGGGCTGCAACCCAGACCTTGTGCATCCTGTGCATTGGCAGATGCTTGCCAGTGGACAAAAGGAGGAGCAGACCCCATTTGTCACCACTGATGGAAAAAGAAAGGAAAGGCTTAAGTAAGCAAGACCTCCTTTCAAAAAGAGGGATGGTGGGGGCCAGTGGCATAGCTAGAGGGGGTGGAGAAGTCAGTCTTGGAGGGAGTCTCACCGCAGCATGCAGGGGTTCTTCTGTTTTGTCCCCAACCCCTTGCATGCCATACTGAGGCTCCCTCCAAGACTGACTGCTACGCCCCCCCTCTAGCTACGCCACCGGAGGAAGGGAGGAACAGGTGCAGCCAGGATGCTATGGTGGGACTGGTGGCGTAGCTAGAGGGGGGCGTAACAGTCAGTCTTGGAGGGAGCCTCAGTATGGCATGCTTTGCCCTCTCCCCAAGGAATGGCTGACTGTTCCGCGCGCCCCCCCCCCCCGCTACGCCACTGCTTCGGACAAAGGGTTCAGGCGAGCCCAGGTGGGCTCAGTGGCAGGGAGGGCGCAGTGTCCGAACGTTCCAATGGAACCCCCAACATTCCAACCCAACGTTCCAATGGAACCTCCAGCGTTCCAATCGAACGTTCCAACATGGAACGTTCCGTCGAGGCGGACACCCGAACACACACCTGCCCCGCACAGGGACCCGCTGGCGCTCCCCCGGGTGTCTTCCCTGGGCACTCACCGAACGGCTGGAGAGGCGCTTCCGAGAGCCCCGGCTGAACATGGCAGAAGCTCCCTCTCAGCCCCCCGAGGGCTGCTCCTGCTGGACCCCGCGGAGCTGCACCTTCCACGGAAGGAGGCTGCCTGAGCAGCCGGTGCCGGCTCCCTCCAGCGCTGCCTGTCCCCTCCCGTCGCAGCCCAGCCCACCACTCACGTGCACCAGCCTGGCACCCCTCGCCAGGAGGACGCCCCCACTTTCCCGCCCTCCACGTGCATCTCCTGGTTGGGGTGTCTCCCCTTCAGGCCTGCCCCCTCAGGCCTTGGGGCTCCCCATGAGGAAAGAAAGCCCCACCAGGGACAGACCAGCCCCCCCTTAGTGTGACCATATGTCCTCTGTTTTCCAGGACATGTCCTCCATTTCAGCCTTGTGTCCTGGAAAAAAGACACTGAGCACAATCCTAACTATGTCTACTCAAAAGTAAACTCCATTGTGTTCAGTGGTTCTTACTCCCAGGAACATGTCTTTAGGATTGCAGCCATAGTGTTCCTCATTGCCTTCCTTTTCCTTGTGAGCAGGCAGCATGGAGCCGTTTTGTAATTAATAAATTATAGGATTTTAGTTTAATAATAAGTAATACAGTGTTTACATTCACCACATGAAAGCAACATTTGTGAATTTTTTAAGCTCTTACATTGTCCTACATTTTTTCTGGGTGTCCTACATTTTGTTCTCTTTTTTCAATTATAGGTACCCATATATGGTCACATGGTTATAACATATAGTCGCCCAAGTGCTCATTTTTGCAGGGTGCCTCCCCACCACCCCATGGTGTGTCACAAATGGTCTTGAGGTGTGCACAGAATTTTGGGGGAAGGTCATTTATTAGAAGGCAAGTGCACATCACCCTGTGCGGAGGCCAGCATGTTGCCCCCTATATTGCACATGAACATGGTCATGCATGCGCCTTTGAAGTCTACAGCCCAGGTTTGGAGACTCCAGAGGCTCAGACCGCATGCACAACAATCATGCATGTGCATTAGGCTTCCATATCCCCAGCCTGATGCACACACTGTGATAGTTACAGTGGCATATTAGGCTTCCCCAGTCTAACAATGAGCAGGAGTGCTCAGTGTGGGGTGACGCGCATGAGTGGAGGTGATGTGCCAGAGGGGTTTGACCTGGTGCGATCGCACCAGCCACCCCACTGTAGTGACCCCCATTCATAGGGCCATTGAGGGATCTGAGCTTCCTGCTGGTTGTGTGGTGTGCCTTGTCAACTGTCAAAAGACTAATGATGTTGACAATTTTTGTACCTTCTCAATATATTGTGAGACGAAAAAGGTTGAAAATCACTACGGTATGGGGAAAGGGAGCAGCCACCATGTAACCATGGTAGATCCATGTATTCAAACACACCCCATTATTATTTCATTTCCATTATTACTTCACCTCATTTAGAAAGTTTGGGTAAAATTGGCTTTTTATTTGTGCTTTGACAGCTTCTATGAAAAGTGAGAGCTTCTTTTAAGGAACAGTCCTGATGTTTTTACTCTGAGACATCTGGTGGTCTCCAAAACAGGGTGATCAAATGACTGGAAATTTCTGGATTTGACTTCTTTTTTAGCCTTGTGTCCTGGGGTCCTCCAAAAGGGCTTCATTGTCCTCCATTTTGGCTCCATTTTGGAACTTTGCAATGGTGTGCAGTACCCCATCATGTCATATTTCATTGGATTCGTATTGATGAGCAGAATCCAATGCAAAAATTGGTTTTGAAATATCTCCTTCCTATTAAAATGTATGGCCAAATAACGAAAAATAAAAAAATATGCATTGAGCTCTGTGAGAAAGTGAAAGTGCCCAATATCGCAGTTTTCTTCATGAGTAGGCAAATGTGCCATTGTCCATCAGAAAGGCCAGGCTGAGAGGAATCCAAGACCTTGTCCTCCTTTTGAGGTTTGGGCATCTGGTCACCCTGCCCCAAAAAGATGTTCCAGAGATGTGCCTCTCTCTCCTTTCTGCGCTCTTCCTTTTCTTTACACCAATTGCAACTAGGGTCGGGGTCGCCCACTGGACCTCTTGTGCAAGAACTCCAGGAAGGACGGACAGCTTTTCTGTTTAGTGGTGGACAAACTTGCAATCATTGGCTCCTATCTATTCCCTTTTTCTGAGGACCTTGTGGATGGTTTGCCCTGTAGTGGAGCCAGACAGAGAGAAGGCAGGACAGAGTTTAAGTCCCCTTCCTTTAGTGTTGCATTGCTCTGATGCCAGTGCTGAAAAGGTTAGGATTGTGTCGGCAAACATTTTTCTCTCTTTATTACACAAACCTGCAAACTACAAGATCTCTGGCCTTTGCAGGACATTTAGCGCCTATCTGTTTTTCAAGTAGCACCAGAGTTTGAGGTTACTGTAACTGGATATCTTACCCAACAATCTAGAGTAACTATGGGAAGACGTAAGAGGCACTTACTCTGGATTGCTCTATGCATTTCCCATAGGTTTCCTATAGGTGGCACCGGTGTAAAAGATCCCGTAGTTACTCTGGATTGTAGTCTTACTCTCACTCTTGTTATTATTGGAAGCTATGCAGAACTCATCACCAGGTTGTAACCCACCAAGTGGGCTCGACCCACAGTTTGAGAAATACTGGTCTAGTAAGGTACTTGTTTGAACTCTTTAAAACTTAGATGCCCATCTAAAAATAGCCCAATTTGCATAAGTTTGCATTTCCGGACTCTGGATCCAGATGGGCATCTAAGGGTTACGTAGCAGTTGCTACCCTTCAGTAGCAACACCAATCTGGATTGGGTCCATAAACTTGAACTACATAGTAATATAGGTGTTAAATGTTTATGTAATTTTTGGACTATCTGTGTCTTGATGGTTCTCTACTCCTGTTTCTACACTATTAATATATAGTGGTACCTTGTAAGAAGAATACAATTTGTTTGTCTTACAAGCATGTTTGTCTTACAAGCATTCTTCTTGTAATGTTTGTCTTATAAGCATTCTTTTTACAAAGCATGTTTGTCTTACAAGCATTCTTCTTACAAAGCATGTTTGTCTTACAAGCATTCTTCTTACAAAGCATTCTTCTTACAAAGCAGATTTTCCCACAGGGAATAATGGAAACTCAGACGATTGATTCCACAACCCAAAAATTTCATATAAAAACATGAACTGTATGTAAAAATCATGACAAAATATTTTAATCAAATTCAAAACACTGTAATATAATACAGAACACAATTATTGTAATATTTTAAAAAACACTGAAATATATTGTACAGTAAAACAGAAAAGAAAAACCTTTATGGCCAAGGATGACTAATTATCACCAAAAGAGTCTTTCACTGGTATCTTTTTGAACAACTTTAACAAGGAACCTTCTACTGACATTTGCTTTTGTCTCCTTTTGAGGATATCATGGAAATGTGACATTGGATTATTACACAGATTCATTGCTTGCACTGCTACAGCCTTATTTGGGTGGTGTTTTCCTATAAAATTTTGCACAATTTCCCAATGTTTACAAAGGTCCTTAATCTAATTTGATTTGAGGGATTCCTCCTCCTTATTCTCCTCCTCTGCAGATGAGATCTCATCTAGAACCTCTTGCTGTTGATCATACTGTAGATCCATCACTGTTTTACAACAAATTTTCATTGTAAAACTGTTTTTCAAACTCTGCCAAAACTGTTTGTCTTCCAAAGCAGAATTCCTTAGAAATTTTAGTTTGTCTTACAAAGCATTCTTATAAAGTACTTGTCTGACAAGGTACCACTGTATTTGGATTATGCATAACTAGTTCTGTAGGGGGAAAAACAGTTTTGTGGAAGTTCAACTCCTATGTGATGTTATTAGGAATGTTTGGTGGAAGATCTGCACCAGGAGAAACACAGGTGAGTAGAGACTCCAGCTCCTGTACAGACACATAAGACCTGACTGGTTGAACCCACTGACCATGATATTTTTCCAAGTTGACTGGGTGACATATTGGGACATCATATCTTGGATATTTTTTTTTCAACCATACAGAGGGGTTATGGCCTTTTACTGCCCAAGAGTGCCTCTCCTATGGTTCTCATCCTGCATAACATACAAATGAAGCTGCTAGAAGGGATTCAATAGTACAACCAATATGTATCTCTTTATCTTCAGTTCATCAAACAGGCACTGGATTTTTGGAACAGATGTCTGGAAAGAGACAATAATGTACTGGAGAAGAGTCAAGAAACTGAAGTTCAGTCAAGCTACGGCAATGGGTTTTTTTTGTTTGGGAATAGGATTGGGCAGGAAATGGCCTCTTCTGAAAGGGGTAGCATACCCTCCCCCCAAAAAAGTCTGCAACTTTGGAGGATTACTATGTTAAGCATTAGGACACATTGTACCACAAAATGATTTTAATCTGCTTTGCCAGGTACACTAGCTGTGATCCTTTTGAAAACAACATGATCTGGCCACTGTTACATATTCTCTGCTAACTTCAAATAAGGTTAATACATTAATTAACTGAGCTGCCTTTGAAGATGCTTCAAAAGGTCTAAAATGTTTGTGTAAATATAAAAAAAGACAGAAAGATCTTCACTGGCTCAGGAGTCTTTCTACATGAATTGTTAAGGGGTCTGAAACCCTGCTCTTTCCTGGAATGATTTAACCTTTTATCTTTAACTAGCAGAATGAACCTGCCATTGTGGGAGTAAAATTTCCAATATACTTATGGGGTCTGGACATGGCTGGGCACTGGTGGGCACTGGTGGGCACCACTGGCCACTGGCACTGGGTGGCGGGCACCAGGCACCATTGGCCACTGGGCTCTTTTAGGCACCAACAGAGACCAAACACTGGTGGGTCCCAGGAGGCAGGCAGCAGTGGAGACTAGAGGGGACTGGGCATCCCTACCAGTCACCATAGGACAGTGGGCAGCAGAGGGCAGCAGGTAGTGGGCATCAGCAGGCATCAGTGGGGAGTGGGCATCAAGTATCTCTAATGAGCACCGGGCATCCTTACTGGGCACCGGGCACCACTGGGAAACACTGCAAAGTGGGCAGCAGGTACTACTGGGCACCAACAGGCAGCACTAGGCTGCAGTAGGCAGCAGTGAGAAGAAGGCACCATTGGGCACCACCAAGCACCCCTACTCATGGTGAACATATGACTGGAAATTTCCAGATTCATCCGCTTTTTTAAAGCCTTTTGTCCAGGTGTCCTCTAAAGGGGCTTGATTGTCCTCCTTTTTGCCTCCACTTTGGAACTTTGTGATGACACACAGTACCTATTGTGCCATAGGTTGCTGGATTCATACTGAAGAGCAGAATCCAATGCATAAATCCATTCTGAAATAGCCCCTTCCTATCAAATGGAAAGGCCAAAAATCTAAACATCAAAAATATGCATTGAGCTCCTTGGGAAAGTGAAAGTGCCCCATACCGTGGCTTTACTCATGAGTAGGTGAACATGTCATAGCCAACTGGAAAGGAATCGAAGGACACCAGAAGAATCCTGAACCAATGAACGCAGCCCCACAAATCACCCAAGGAAGCCCCTGATAATTACATTGATCTCTATGGGAATTGAAAGCGAACTATATCACACCTTCACTTGCGAGTAGGCAAACTTGTCTTACATTGGAAAGGTAGGTTGAGAGGAATCTGGTCCTGATCCAAGGAATGCAGCCCGTACCAAGCACCCAAAAAAAGAAGCCCCTCCTTCAAGCTCCACTGCATTAAAACCTTTTGAAAGTGAATTGCACAGTTGTGTTTACTCATAAGTCAGCAAGCATGCTTTGGTTGGCATGGAAGGCCATTTCAAGGGATTAAAAGGCTTCCAGAATGGTCCTGATCCTGTGCACTCAGAGCTCAGTAAATGCTCCACAAGAGAGCCTTCCCCCAGCAGGGAAAAGGTGAAGATAAGCATGTTTTTGGTAGTCGTAAATCAAGAGGAGAGTACAACCTCCTCTTCCTCCTCCTCCCCTAATTTCCTTTCTTTTTTCCTTTGAGTTTTTATGCTTGGGGGTGGGTGGGAGAGTGGGAGTTAAGGCTGTTTTGATTTTTAAAAATATCAATCTAGCCCCAAAACATGCTAGATTTAAAATTGATTTAATACCAAATCTAACTGAACTAGTCTATATATATGGCGCATACGCAGTGCTCTTTTGATGCCAGTCAGCTTCAGAAGATGCACTGCGCATGCTCCAACCTTGGCGCATGCACAGTGTTCAGGGGTGGCTGCGAACCGGTTGTTAGCCGGTTTGCAGCCCAGCACTGAGGGTGACCATATGTCATAACCCAAAAAAGAGGACAAGGCCTACCAAAATGAAGGACATCCAAGAAAAATGTAGGATGTGACAAAATAAAACCTAAGAACACTAGTCTATTCTGTTTTTATGGGGTTAATTTAAACTCTATATTGCTTATTATTTCGTTTAAAACCACTACATATAATTTATTATAAATAATTTATTATTTACAACAAGGCTACATGCTGCCTGCTCACAAGGACATGGAGGACAATGAAGATGTTTTCCAGGACACAAGGCTGAAATCCAGAACATGTCCTGGAAAAAGAGGACATATGGTCGTCTTGAGAAGGTGTTTTGGGGTGAAGGGAAGGTGGGCAGTGGGCAGGACTGTGGGTCAGCAGCCAGAGAGCAGGAGGCAAGACTGATGCCCAGCATTTGTGCCAGATCCAAGCCCTGTTCCCAGACAGCACAGACCATCTCCAGGCTGAGGCTCAGATCTGTGCCACCCAGATCTAGTAGACAGCCAGCAGTGATGCAAATTCAAGACCATCTTCACTGGGAGACCTTGGACTCTCTCTCTCTCTCCCTCTCTCTCTCTCTCTCTCTCTCAGTAGCCTGCCTTGCATGATTGTCATAAAAGGGGATAACTAAAAGAGCATTAAAAAGAGGACAATTCTGAATGCCATTGTGATGCCATGGAAGTGATTTCTTTGGAGGATATATCTCACTTCAAAAATCAAATCAAATCAAATTTTGATTTTGATTTTATATCTCACTTTTGAAGTGGTCCTCAGAAAACATGTGAACGTTTCAGACTTACCCTTCATTTTCAAATGTCACACTTGTCAATGCAAACTGGCACAGTCCCAGCAGCTTAATTACCAGAAGGCAGCATATGGTACAGCCCTGGATCAAGCAACTGAATATAAACAATGATAGGTGCAGGTGGCATAGAAATTGAATATGGTTTGGGAAATTCTTCAGAATGTCAGGGGGTTGGGCCAGTCAGGAATTCTTCAATGGAAAGTAAAGGGAGGAAAACACGTTGCACCCCTTTTCACCCCCTTCTGGTGGGAATTTCTGAAAATGGTTCTTAGTGGGAGCCTCTGTCATGGAAGGAATATCAAATTTCATGCTTCCAGGTCCAGAGGTTCTGGCTGGGTGTTGATGACCTGGAAGCATGACCTGGCTGGGAGGCTCTGGATTGCCTCCCTAGCGAGACCAAATGACCACACAGACAGACACACTGCGCATGTCCAAAGTTTTGGACATGCGCAGTGTGTCTTTGCGCACAGCACTATTCCGGCTAGCTCTGAGATGGAGCAGCTTCTGGCTGCTGCTCCGCGTCGGAACTTGCCGGAATGAGGGGGTGCAGCAAATTGGTCCCAATCTTAGTAGCAACAAATGGTTCGCTAGGATTGGGACCAATTTAACAACTGGTTCTAGCAAACTGGTGCGAACCAGCTGCAGCCCACCTCTGGTCACCCTGCACCTCCTGCCTGCATCCTCCCTGGCCCCTAAGTCCCCTGAGAGTCTGAGATCCACCTTACCGGCCTCCTGGACCCATGGTGGTGCTGGGTGGCTAGTGCAACTCCCTGAATTGGCCTCTCCTTCTCACCAGATGTCACAGTCATGCTTTACAGCACGTTTGAGACACCCATGGTCTAAGTGCACACTTAGAATTATTCTTTTTTCATTTAAAAGTAGCTGCATGGGGCATGATTCAGATTCAGAACATACTGAAGATTTAGGGTAGCTACCTCCAAATTAGCTTTGTTTGACTTATATTGGCATTGTGCTGGAGACCTATCATAGAATTCTATGATTCTATGATAGACATTGCGCACTGAGCAAATGGTGACATTTGCTCGAGTTAAACAGCCATGGTAGGGGGACTGGAGACAGGATTATATTGTAGAAGTAAAAGATTAACAGCCCCACTTCTACACTATGGTCCACATCTAGATTGAGTTCCTATGTGACCGTCATGTATTTAAGTGAACATAAGCCCCTAAGTGGACAGTCGTGCATGTAACGGCACATGTATTTTGATTCTGACAAAGGCTCCAATCACCACACTGCACTGGCATGACACTACATGACCAAAATAAGTTAGGGATATGGCCATCACTTTTGACTTTCCTCAAAGTCATGATTTATGTGGGACCCATTTACACCTAGCATGGAAGTACTATATACTAAAACTAGATTTGAATGACCAATCTCCAGGGATGTCACATTACTTCCAGTTAGGCCCAGCATAAGCCCCAGCATAAGTCCTGTGGTGAAATAGAGCATCACAAAAGTGCCATAATGCACTTTTGCCCTGCTCGTGTGGAGCTTAGGCCGCTGCACATGCATACACCGACCTTTCCACATCACCACAGGAAAATAAGCCATGTGACTTAGGCCAGCCTAAATTAGTTAGGATTGTGCCCTCATTGCCCCCAATACTCTACCCGTATAAGCCAACAAAAGACTCACAAAATTTCTCCTGAACCCCTCTAAATTTCTTCAAATGATTGAGAATTTTTATGTCTTAATATTTGATAAATAGATTTTAATCAGCCACCACTGATCATTCCAATGGCTCTCTCTTTGTAATGTGAATTTTTACTCTCTGGATTTCCTTCCTTGCAACTCCTGCCTAGTCCATGATAATCTCCTTATACAACCTCATCAAAATGGGTCTGGAAGGAAAAAAAGATGAAAAAGTATACGGAAAGCTTCTTCTGTATGAGTCCCTACTTGCCAAGTTCCCTTATATGCCCTGCACATAATTGTAATCGTTCCTTAATTATACTAGATTTTATATGAGGTAATAACATTGCATTTCATCATTTTGAGAGCTCTTACAGGTTTGTACCTGGAAATCTGTTCTGAAATATCCCTGTAAAATAAGAGGGTGTAGTGGAGCTATTACAGTGGTAAATTTACTGCTGAACATGAAAAGTTCCTAAAGGGTTTACAATGCAAAACGTGCACCCACCGTATGCTGTATAATGCTTCACATTTTATTGTGCTTTCTCAGTGCAGAAAGTGTTTGACATACTGTATATTATCTTGATGTTGCCTTTACAGAAACCCTATTGCAACTGGAGAGATGAAGCTGAGAGGGGGTAATTTGCCCAAGGCCACCTATAGCGCAGTCCCATGAATGTCTGTTAGGAACCTGACTTGAACGACTTGGACCTGAGTTGTGAAAATTCATATTTTTCGCTGACTTGCTGGAAGACAAGAAAACTGAAGACTGAAAAACATGGAAGACTGAAAAACACTCTGGTCGGGACCACAGTGACTTGAGTCTTGTATTCAAGTCACCAAGTCTTTTGGCTATTTTATGATGGTATGTTGTTTTTATTGTGCAGACTATTGCTTTATTAACATGCTTTATTTTATAATTTGACTTCTACTGATTTTTCTTTCTCAGCTATTACATTAGAATAAAAGAAGAGCTCCATTGGATCAAACCAAAAGCCCATCTAGCCTTGCTTCCTATAACTCACAGCAGTCCACCAGATGTCTCAGGGTACACACAGCACAACAAGGGACCTGCACCCTCTTGCTCATTCCTTGGACCTGGCATTTCAGATGCCGACTTCTGAAATCAGAAGGTTGCATATTCCCATCTTTGCTTATAATTTGTGATGAACTTTTCCTCCAGACATTTGTTCAAACCCCTTTTAAAAGCAGCTAGGTTAGATGCCATTGCTGTAAGTGGTAAAAAGTTTCATAGACTAATTTTGCAGACTGGGTAAGAAATATTTATCTGTTCTAACTCTCATAACACTCAGTGTTTATGGAAGTGCCCTAATTCTGGTGTTGTTTGAGAGAGAAATACATTTCAATTATGTCTTTAGTGCCTTTTTAAAGACTGACAAGCAGAGCCCAATATACTGTAACCTTTCCCTAAAAGGTGTCCCAGGGCACAATCCAGAGTAAGGGCAGTGAGGAGTGCCCCAGCTGGGCTGTCCCAACTATTCTGTATCCAGAGCAGAAAGTTATGCTGCATCCAGAGAGTCAGGAAGCCTGGGCTACCCTAGCTGCTCCAGAGCATGCTCAGTAGGCACCAAGTCAGTGACAGCTGGGGAGGGCTTGCTCTTGAGGAGACCCCCCTCAAATCACACTGAACAAGGAACAGCTGTGATGCCTGCCTTAGAAGGAGTCCCTACCAGTATAGTCCACAGTCAATACAAGGGGCTTCTTGGAGTGGCCGTTCTATAGCCCCAGGTTAGTGGGCTGTCGTAGTTGTGCCTTATCCTGAGGTTGAGAGACAGGGGTTGCAGCTAGGCTGGCCAAGAACTCAGATTTGTGGTCAACACTGCCATTCTTACTCTGCCTTATCATGGACCCCTATGGGTCTACTCATGACTATACCTGCTCCTGAGGTGGTATATCTCTGAGGAACTGGAAGAGGGCATTTCTGCCCTGGAAACATGTTCTGGATACAGAGTAACTGCTCTGCCCTGGGCAATGCTAAACATGCCCTCAACATGCTTCTCCTGAGCTCCCCAGCTAGGGCAGCCCCTATATTGCCTTGCTCTGCCCCAATCCTTTTCCAGAGTAACTAGGGTGTGACCAGAGTAACTAGTCCAGTGAAAGATAGGGTAACCCAAATGCACTTCTGGATTGTGCCCCTAGCCTAGTAATTATATTGGTTACTCTCATTCTGGGTTATTCAGAGGAAGATGGGGTATGTGTAACTGAAACATGTATTAAATCTTGCAGTTATGTCTTCCCCGTTGATACCTGAATTATCAAGTTTTAGTAGAATGATTCCAAAGCTCCGTTTCTACCCCACACACTTTTTTCTTAGTCCTTTGTCAATCCCCAGAACCCTCTCGGCAAAAGAAAATTCAGCATCCTGAATAAATGTCACTGAATGAAGAACGGCGTACAATAAAATGGAGGAATTTGCTCTGCTACATTTTCACTCCCTTTATGTTCCAAGCCCCTTGCAGTTATGAAGCATTTTATCTCTCCTCCTGGTCTTTTATAAGGAAAGGCATCATGATAATGTCTCAGGTTATGAAGATCTCCCGGTTTCTGGAAAGTGAAGTGGATGAGAATTTTCTAGTCTGCCTGGAGCAGAAGAAAACGCAGGCAGCAGATGGTGGTGCACTTCATTTTGCCTTGTGAGAGTTTTCGATCATCATTCTTGTCTTCGTATGGTTTATTGCCGTGTTGGGGATTGAGACGGTGATACATACCGTTGCACCCTCACCATGTTGCTGGAGTCCACACGGAAAGCGAACGCTAGGTAATACATGATCAATGTTTTCAGATCCTTGAGTCATACGCCGTTTCTTGAGCTGGGCAATCAATACCCTTGGTAACTATTGCCGCATATTAATCATCTCCTCCTCCTCCTCCAGCTTCTTCAACTTGAATTAGAAAGCAGGCTGTTATGTACACAGGAAGGTATTTCTAAAGAAGCTCCCTCCTTCTAACCTTTGCATTTTTTATTGTGTGAGTTGCTAGGGAACTGAGCAAGATTTATAGGCTCCCTTTGTTAATTTGTAAAAAGGCAGTCTTTGCTCGGGCTGGAAAATAAGCATTTGGAAGAGGACGGCCTGCCCAAGCACCAGTTTCACTGCATTGGCATTAACGCTCCTCAAACCCGGATGGGAACAAATAAAAAGCAAACTGTACCCCAAACTCCAGCACATTCACATTGACCCAAAGAACTAGTTGTTCATCTTGTATTGAAAAACTAGTCCTTAGCGCCCTCTGGTGCCCTTTTAGAGAATTATTTGCTTAGACAGTTGAGCATCCTCAGGATAGAGGCTCTTCAGAGTCTGACCCAATTCTGTCTCCTCTGCTAATCTCCTCCACCCACAGCAATGCCAAGACTTGATTTTATCATTGTATATCCAAAGCGCATATGTCCAAATGATTATTTTTTTAACCTGCTAAAGAAACCGGATAGGACTATCTTCTACTAGAAAAGGTATAATTCAAAAAATCTAGATATCTTTATTACAATGCAATTCTTTTTGCCCATTTTCTTTATCATATAATGCCAAACTCCCCTTGGCTTGCATTATAGATTATATGAAAAAAACTTGTAGCTCACTGGTTCCCAACCTTCTTCAGTTAGTGGCTCCCGCAATCTACTGCGCCATTAGCCACAGCTAGTCCCCATTATTCTATACATTGTTTAGGGTGGCAGGACTTCCCAGTTGGCTTCTGTGGCATTCTGGGAACCCATGGATCACACTTTGGGTTCACCAGTTTTAGGGGTATCACAAAAGTGCAGTATGACATTTCTGCAGAGGGGCAGCAGAGGGAAGGCAAGTTAGGCCAATGCGCAGGCATACACTGACCTTCCCACACCATCATGGAAAGATAGACCAGGTGAGTTAGGCTTGCCTAAATTTCTTAGGATTATGCCCTAAGTGCTTGTAGCCAATCAACCTGTTGCAGAGAAATGGGATGTTGCTAGTTTGAGGTTACAGCTTTTTAGTAAAGCAGTCAGATGCAATGGAAGGTAGTTCTCTTGTATTTTTAAATAGCTGAACGGAGGGGGAAATATCAGCCAGAGTGGTTTGTGGATGAGAAAAGCTAGTTAGGAAATTGCCTGAAGAACTTTTAAAGGCTCAGAAACCCTATTTTGCTTTGCATCTGGTTCTGGTCACTTGACTGATGACTGAATATGTGATGAATGCAGAAGAGAACGAGGAGAACAGTATTTTGTGATTGCAAAGTTTGGGATTTTAAAAAATGTGCTTTTTCATCCTGGGGACTAGAACCACCTCCAGAACACGTTAGCATTTATTAACTTATGTCTTGTAACAAGAGACTTCATCATGCATAGAATTTGCTCTTATGGTCCCAAATTAATCCCTTGAAGTCAGCCATGGTTTTCTACTACAATGAGAAGAGCAGCTCAGGACTTTTGCTTATGATAATTTAACTTATGATAATGCATTGGAGCAAAAGCTCTGCAGAAAAGAGAGTCAAAAGGGAAGGTCAGCAGTAGCTAACAGGGGTGGATTACTATGGGGCACCACTACAAAGAGCTGATTAATTGAATTGTTCAAGT
This sequence comes from Cryptoblepharus egeriae, assembly GCA_030015325.1. Classification (NCBI taxonomy): domain Eukaryota; kingdom Metazoa; phylum Chordata; class Lepidosauria; order Squamata; family Scincidae; genus Cryptoblepharus; species Cryptoblepharus egeriae. The sequence goes on from JAREYC010000002.1 coordinate 23,279,817, forward strand.
GAAGTAGAGGAAATGAATGATGAAAATGATCAACATATGAATGGAAGCAGTTTTATAGAGGAGTCATATAACCTTTCAGAAGCTTTGCAGGCAGGGATTAAACTTCAGGGAGAGCTGCTTTGTCTCTATCAGCAATTAATATGCTTAAAACATCACTTTCAAATGTTTAAATGATTAGCATTCTATGCAATTAACTTATACTCAGTTGGCTTCCATCAGAGTCCCATTAAAACTTAGCGTATGTATGTCACTGAGCCATACCTAGGCAAAATGGCACCCGTAGCAAGGATTTAAATTTACCCCTATCAAAACAGTTAGAAAGGACCCCATTAGGTCATCCAATCCAACCCCCTGCTTGCAGGCTGACCAGATGCCAAATCCAAAATCCTCCTCCCAAGTTCCCCCAAAATCCTGACATCCAGCCAAAATTCTTACCTGGTTGAAAAAAAAGTAGGACATACCCCAAAAATGTAGGAAAAATGTTGGCTGTTAAAATAAAGCAAAAATACTCATATTGGGTATTAATTTCTGTATTTAATTTCAACACTTTTAAAATTGAAAACCTTTTAACATGCATGATTCTGACCCAGACATGTAAGACACCCCCTAAGCAGTTTGCAGCAACACAACCCATGCAAGTGAGGGGAACAGGGTGGGAGGGGTAAGTAGTAAAGGGAAGGGGAATCTGGGTGGGCAGTAGGGAGGGAGAGGTACGTAGGGAAGGGGAATCTGGGTGGGCAAGCACTTACCTAGGTGGGGCGCAACAGTGGAGCTGGCTAGACAGGGGCAGTGGCATAGCTAGAGCGGGCAGTGGAGATGGCAGTGGCATAGCTAGAGGGGAGCAGTGGAGGGGCAGTGGCATACTTAGAGGGGGCAGGGGAGGGGCAGTGACACTGCTAGAGGTGGCAGTGGAGGGGGCAGTGGCATCGCTAGAGGTGGCAGTGGAGGGGGCAGTGGCATAGTTAGGGGGACAGTGGCATAGTCAGAGGGGACAGTGGCATAGTTAGCAGGGGGCAGTAGTGGAGTGTAGGTGGTGGGGGTGAAGGGGCTTGGAAGGGATGTGGTGCTGCATAGCCAGAGGGGGGGGGGTGCAAAAGCGACAGTGGGATGGTGGGGACTAGTGAGGGAGGGCAATGAGGTTTGGAAGGGAGGTGGTGGTGGCATAGCTAAAGGGAGGCGCAGGAGCGGCAGAGAGGGTGATGGGGAATGGTGCAGGGTGCAATGAAGCTTGGAAGGGAGGTGGTGGTGGCATAGCTAACGGGGTTGCAGGAAGACAGTGGGGACAGCAAGGGGGTGATGGGGCTTGGACGGGAAGTGGCAGTGGCATAGCTAGAAGGGAGGCAGGAGCGGCTGTGGTGGTGGTGGTGGGCTGGTGAGGGGGTTGAGCGGCAGTTGGGGTGGCAGGGGCTGGTGAGGGGGGCAGGGCTTGGGAGAGACACAGGAGTGACGGTGGCTGGTGGGAGGGGCCTCAGGAAGCCGCAGCTTGTCTCCTGAGGCCTCCCACCGCTCTGGCTGGCTGGATGGCAAGTGGGCAGGGCGAGGTTGGTGGCGGTGGCTGCTGGCCAAGGGGATAGACTGTGCAGGGGAAGCCACATGGCCAGGGAAGGGTGGAGGAGAGTACTCCTTCCAGGTGCGAGGGGGCTGTAGTGGCCATGGGAGGCACTAGAGTGTCAAAGTGGCACCTTCTGGCATCCATGTATTTTGCACCCTGCGCTGTCCCATCGTTATGCCTATTGTATGTCATAAAGTAGAATGGGAGGGGTGAATCATTTCTGCCCCAAATCTGCTGATGAAATAACCTGGAATAACTAGGTGCAACTTTAGCATTTGAGAGTCATATTAGTACTGTGCAGATTTTGGGGATCCAGAGGTGTCATACAGATGATGAACACACTTTCTGCATGGTTCCCCCTTTATAGTACAATACTTATGATGTATATTCTAAGTACAACACACACATTCAGATATTCATTGCAATTAAAAAAATTGAAAAAGCTGCCTGATGTATACAAATCTTACCATCCTATATGTCATAGGAGGTGACTTTTCAAGTATGCTCCAGATATTTTTGACATCAAAGGAGATCTTTCAAGGAGTTGTGATCAGGTCCAGCTTTAGGAACTGCAGGATAGAAAAGGCCTTAGGAACTGTGAATAGAAAACATTATTGTGGCCCTGCACCACCTCCACAGCCTCCGACCCACCAGGATGAGAGGCAGTAGCAAGGCACAGGACAGCAATGCCACCCCCAACTGCTGCTGGGTCAGCAGGAGATAATTCCCAGTGTGGGATCCCTACAGATACAGGATCCAGTTTGGCCAAATTGATCAAACTGCCTTAAGACCAATCATGGATGCAAGAACAAAAACCTCTCACAAGCACGCTTGAAGCATCTGCCATTTCAACTTCTCCAGGTTTCATGTAACACTCAGGAATGACCCTTTTGTTTAATTATGTATCAAGAATAATCAGTTTATATGGCATTTAGGCTGAAATCCTAACCTCCACGTGGGCCAGCCTAAGCCCCGACATCAGTCCTGTTCTGACCTGGGGTTGATTGTGGAAAAACGTAAGACTGTGGAAAAGACAAAAGAATATGGCTGCAATTTTGAAGTGCACTTGGGCTAGCCTATCTATCACTGGGCTGGCCCAGTTCTAAGATAGTCCAGTCCAGTTACCCCAGCGTAAGTCAACTTGGGCTGTCCTAAGATAGATGGACCTGGGCTGGCCTAGCTGTGCTAGCCTAGGCAGTTCAGAAGAGGCATCTTGAGGGCATGTTCAGCATGGCCTAGAATACTGCAGTTAGGCTGTTTCCAGGGCAGATATGCCCCCTTACAACTTCACAGAGTTAGGCCACCTAAGGAGCAGGAATAAATCTGAGTAGACCCCCTAGGAGTCCATGATAAACCAGAGTAAAACTGGAAGTGATGGCATTAAATTCTGAGTCCTAGGGAAACCCCTGCCTCTCAACCTCAGGATACAGCACAGCTACACCAGCCCACCTCAGGATACGGCACAACTACACCAGCCTAGTGAGCATGCTGCCCTTGTGCTGCTGCCTCTTCAGAGGCCTTCTAGCCTAACCATACAATCCAGAGTAACAACGGGAGCATGTAAGAGACTTTATGTGCACCCGTAGTTACTGCACCACCTAGTGAAAACCTATGGGAAATTCATATTGCAATCCAGAGCAAATTGTTCTTACACTGGAGCAAGGACTCCCCGTAGTTACTCGGGATTGCGCCCTAAGGCTTTCTAGCCTTTGGCCTAAATGTCATCCTTCTGGCCTCCTAGCCCTGTGGATTTGGCCTAACTGTCAGCTCTAACTGACCTACTTAGGCCAGCTTAGCTGGGCCATTTTTCTGGCCTAAAGTCAGGATTTCATTGCCCATCTTTTTATAACAGACCAGAAAGATTCAAAATAACATATCTCTTGGCCATGGAATAGGTATAATCTTCCTTTGATTAAAGAAAATTCCTTGAGGTTTTCGTTCTCCAAGAAACATGCTTAATGTCTTCAATGGGACCTAGATGCTTAATTTAAGAAATCTACAGAATACAAAGTTCACGCAGCTTGGCTATATTACTAATACATCACATGCCTTCAGACACTATCGCTGAAGGAATAAATCAGAAAAGGTTAGTGGAGGCACTAATTAACTTGGAAGATAGCAAAATGATGGCTGACTATGAAGGAAACAGGCAAGAAGGTTATCCAAGAGTCAACATGAGCTGTGGAAACCTCCAGTGACTTGTGGTTTCAGTCGCAGTGCTTTTCAAGCCCAGATTTATTATGATCAATGAACCCTTCCCCAAACACATTCAGCCTGGCCAATAAACACCACTGAGACTTAGAACAAGAGAAGGGGCAGGAGGAGAGGTAATCCATGCATATCAGGAAATTGACCAGAAAGTTTATATGTGAGGCCAGAGGGAAGAAAAAAAATCCTAAAAGCAGAGTGCACCAACATGCACATCAATGTACTTTCTTTATAAAACGTGCACATGAAAAATCTATTCTTGCTGCAGTCTAAATATTCTTATAGCTTTGACTTACCCTACAAACCAGAGTAACTACAGGAGCACCTAAGAGATATTATGTGCATCCGCAGTTACTGCACCATCTAGTGAAAACCTATGGGAAATTCATACTGCAATCCAGAGTAAATTGTTCTTACACTGGCGCAAGGTGGTGTAGTTACTCTGGTGTGTCCCCGTAGTTACTCTGGAGTGTGTCCCCATAGTTACTCTGGATTGCACCCGAGAGCACAATCCTAACCATGTCTACTCAAAAGTAAGCACCATTGTGTTCAATGGGTCTTACTCCCAGGAAAGTGTCTTTAGGATTGCAGCCAAAGTCTCTTACTACTTTGGATTTCTCTAGGAGCAATAATTTTAAAGGTGGCAAAACCTATTTTTTTCCATTTTCAGCAATAATGTGGATCTCCTATCATTATAATTTGGACCAATATTCTCCCAAACACTCTGAGTTTCATATTTATTAACTAAAGAGAATCCATTTTGCTTTGTGGCTTGCCATTAATCCTGGAGAAGTATAGGATGAGTAGAAACAAAGGAGACTGTATCCCGAATAATTGTGTACAAGTGGGAATTTTAGCACACACAGCATTTTTTTACCTCTTCATGACAAGCTGCACCTGCCAAAATCTTTTTTTCTAATGAAGCTTCAGATACAGTGTTTTCCTTTGCATATGATTACCCTAGTGGCTTTGCCCTCTAATAATATTGACAAAGAATGATGGGTGAATAGCAACCATGTGTTTGTACACATATATACTATTTTCCTTGTTTCTGTAAAGACAGTGCTTTAGATCAATATGAGCTGCCACTGAAACAGAAAATGATTACAACGTTTGAGACATAGCATAATTGATAGCGCAATCCTGTCTAGCACTGGAATGGACAGACCAGTATGGCTACAGGGTATTCGGTATAAAATTGGGGCTGCTGATGAGCCAGTGGGTCTACTTGGATCTGCGCCATCAGTTTGGGTGCACAGATCTGAGCAGCTGGGGACTGCCATAGGCTGAACAGAAATGGCTTAAATCTGGCACATCTGCTGAGTCTCAGCTCTGCCTCCCACTCGTTGGCTGCCCGTCCACAGTGGCGCTAAATGCTTTCTGGCTGTTGCAAACGGTGACATGGTCTGGCCACTACTACCAGCTCCACCCATCAGCAGACTTTCTATGCTTATCATCCCTGGTAAATCCATGCAGGGGTTGGAGGTATGTCAAAAGCAGGCAGAAAGGGGTAGTGATGCCACCAGAGCTAATGTTATCACTGTGCAATCTGTTGGTTTTATGGTAGTAGAGAGGCTCAAATATACCGTAATTACTCAAATCTAATGCACATAGAATCTAATGCGCACCCCAAATTTAAAAGGCTTGAGATTATCCAAGACTCAGCAAGTAAATATACACAGTGGTACCTTTTAAGACAAATAACTTGTAAGAAGAACGCTTTGTAAGACAAATAAAAATTTCTAAGGAATTCTGCCTTGTAAGACAAAAAGTGCCTTCTAAGACAAACAGTTTTACAATGAAAATTTGTTATAAAACGAACAAATGGATGGATCTGCATTGTGAGCAACAGCAAGAGGTTATGGAGGAGATCTCATCGGCAGAGGGGGAGGTGAATGAGGAGGAATCACATTAAAGCAGATTAAGGACATTCGTAAACAGTGGGAAATAGTGCAAAATTTTGTAGAAAAGCAAATAAGGCTGTAGCAGTGCAAGTGATTACTCTGTTAAATGGCAATGAAATGTCACATTTCTATGAAATCCTCAAAAGGAGACAAAAGCAAGTGTCATTACAAGGTTCCTTTTCCTGCTGCCAGAGCTGGCGACTCACTCAGCTCCTTGATCAATCTCTGGAACACGGAGATGACCAGGGCCCTGGATGAGATCGCTCCTGAGCAATCTCGGCCCTGCCGTAGATCAAACGCAGCTCCTTGGTTTTCTGGGGAGCTGCAGGCTTTGAAACAGCAAGGTCGACGTTTAGAGTAACGATGGTAAAAACTCATGTCGTTTCTGATCGGGCAGAGGCCAGGGCTCACTGGTGTGCCTACTCTGCTGCGGTGGTGGCGGCTAAAAAGGTATACTTTGCTACCACCATCGCATCCGCAGAGAACCGTCCAGCAGAGCTCTTCCATGTGGTCCGGTGCCTACTTCATCTGGCCCCCTGCAATGATGTGGTAGAGCACATGGAGGCTCACTGTGGCGAGTTCACCCAACACTTTGCGGACAAGGTTGATCAGATCCGGCATGACTTGGATGCCACTTTAATAACATCCAACGATGTCCCTGGGGCACCTGTCTTATCCATCTTTTGAGCTTGCAGAACCTGAGGATGTGGACAGGATTCTCTGTAGTGTGAGACCATCTGCTTGCCCGCTAGACCCTTGCCCAGTCTGGCTAATCAGACTGGCCCGGGATGGACTGGCCGAATGGACAGGGAGGGTGGTGAACTCCTCTCTGAGGGAGGGGGTGTTGCCTTCTGCATTAAAGCAGGCGGTGGTTCGCCCCCTCCTGAAGAAACCATCCCTGGACCCTAAAAACCTAAACAACTATCTGCCAGTCTCAAATATCCCATTTCTGGGCAAAGTGGTCGAGTGGGTGGTGGCGTCCCAGCTTCAGAGGGAGGAAGCTGATTATCTGGATCCCTTCCAATCTGGTTTCAGGCCAGAGTTTGGGACAGAGACTGCCTTGGTCGCCTTGGTGGATGACCTATGCTGGGGAATGGACAGGGGGAGTGCGTCCCTGTTGGTCCTGCTGGACCTCTCAGCAGCCTTCGACACCATCGACCATGGTGTCCTTCTGGGTCGGTTGGCTGGGTTGGGGATTGGAGGCACTGTTTTGCAGTTGTTCCGCTCCTTCCTAGCTGACCGGTCCCAGAAGGTGGTGCTGGAGGATGCTTGCTCGGCACCCTGGCCTCTTTGGTGTGGGGTGCCACAAGGTTCCATTCTATCCCCCATGCTATTTAACTTCTACAAGAAGCCGCTGGGAGAGGTCATCTGGAGGTTTGGAGTGAGGTGTCATCAGTACGCTGTGTCATCAGTACGCTGATGACACCCAGCTCAATCTCTCCTTTCCTCCTGAGTCCAAGCAGGCAGTTGAAGTCCTGAATCGTTGTCTGGAGGCAGTGGGGGACTGGATGAGGGTGAACAAGCTGAGATTAAATCCTGACAAGACAGAGGTTCTCCTGGTCCGGAAGTCCTCGACTCGGGTATTGGAATATCATCCCGCTCTGGATGGGGTTGCACTCCCTCTGAAGGAGCAGGTTCGCTGCTTGGGAGTTCTCCTGGATTTGCAGCTGCTCCTGGAGTCCCAGGTGGCGGCTGTGGCCAGGGGAGCCTTTGCTCAACTTTGGCTGATCCGCCAGCTGCAACCATACCTGAGTCACTCGGATCTGGCCACGGTGACATCAATATTGGATTACTGTAACGTGCTCTACGTGGGGCTGCCTCTGAAGACGGTCTGGAAGCTTCAATTAGTTCAGAATGTGGCAACTCATGTGGTTGTCAGGGCTCGTCGGTTCGACTCTGTCGGGCCACTGCTTCAGTGACTATACTGGCTGAAGCATTCGTTTCCGAAGCATTCGCATACATTGGCTACCATTCGTTTCTGGGCTGAATTCAAAGTGCTTGTCCTGACCTTTAAAGCCATAAATGGCTCGGGTCCAGGGTACCTGAGGGACCGCCTTCTTCTGTACAATCCAACCCATCACCTAAGGTCATCTGAGGGGGCCCTACTGACTGTGCCGCCACTAAGAGATGTGAGAGGTGTGGCGGCCAGAGATAGGGCCTTCTCGGTGGTGGCACCCCGGCTTTGGAACTGAGAAAAGCTCCCTCAATATAGAGCTTCAGGTGGAGCCTTAAAACCTTCTATTTTAAAAAAGCATTTTAAATGAGAAAGAGGTGGGGGGACAGTTGTTTTTATTGTTTTTACTGTTTTTAACAAATATTTGTAGTCTGCATGTTTTTATTCAATTTAATTGTATTTTAATTATATTTTAATTGTGTTTTAATCTTTATTTATGATCTATTTTAATGATGTTTTATTCCCTGATGTCAGCCGCCTTGAGCTCCCTCTTGCAGGGGAGGAAAGGCGGGATATAAATTAATTAAATAAATAAAACAAATTCCTTGTTAAAGTTGCTCAAAAAGACACCAATGACTCTTTTAGTGAACATTAGTCATCCTTGGCCATAAAGGTTTTTCTTTTCTGTTTTTCTGTACAGTATAAGTGTTTCTCTATTAATATAACAGTACTTGTGTTCAATAATCTGTATTATATTACAGTGTTTTGAATTCAATTACAGTGTTTTATCATTATTATTACATACAGTTAATATTTTTATATGAATATTTTTGGGTTGTGGAACCCATCGTCTGTGTTTCTATTATTTCCTATGGGAAAATCTGCTGTGTATAAAGAATGCTTTGTAAGACAAACATGCTTCCAGAATGAATTATTTTCATCTTATAAGGCACCACAGTTTGCAGGCATTAGTAACGCACAGCTGCAAAGTAGGTGTAAAATTTAATTTTACTGCATTCAACAATGAGTTATTTGACAATAATAATATGACAATATGTTATGATTTTTTTTCCTAATTGCACTACTTTATACAACAATGGGTTTATGTTACATTTTATTAGAATATACTGCAGTAAAATTAAATCTGACCTATACTTATAATCAAAATACCATATGGTGCAATCCTAACCATGTCTACTTGGAAAAAATTCCCATTGTGTTCAATAGTACTTACTCCAAGGAAAGTGTGGTTAAGATTGCAGCCATCTAAGGTGCCATCAAATCTAAATTGCACCGTGATTTTGGAGACTAAATTTGGCCGAAAAAGGTAAGCATTAGTTGCAAGTAAACACGGTATTTTGTTTCATAAATGAATTTTGTTTCACTTTTGACAATATTTAATATTTCTTGTCCTAATGTATAATTGAGCCTCTATTCTTAGTTTAATTATATAACTTCATTTCAGCCCAGGTTTTGGTCCTCCTATGAACAATGATAATATGGAGAGTCAGTGCATAAGACTTCACTGGATAACTAAATTTAGATCCCAGATATCAGGGTTACAACTCACAGGTCAATCTGCAACTCACAGATAGGCTTGAGCTTCAACATAAGTTAAACTTCATCATATTCTTGCTTTGCTAATTCTGATTATCCTCATGCATGAAAATGATTACTAAAACTGGCAGCTACACATTGGAAAATACTTGCTTTAAAATCCATTTCATTAATCCTATATGTGCATTGTGTTTTGTCTCTAGGATAGTGCATAGGTAATGAAAAGTAATATTTGAAAAAAAAACAGAATATCACATCAACTAAAATACATTTTTTGTCTTTTTTGGATGGTCATAAAAAGAGGTAAGAAAGAAAATAACAGAAATACTTGCAAAAGTAAGTTATTGATTTTCATGAACAAAAATGGCATTGGTACAATTGTAATATATTTATTTTACAAGAATCATCTAATTATTTATGGTCCCTCCTTCAGAATTTACCCATCACACTAAAAATTGGTATCTGCCCACAATTTCCTAACATTTCATAATTTTAAACCCTTTTGCAGTATTGATAGTCATCATGATACAACATACTATAAAGGAATATATAGATTTTTAAAATAATATTTATTTGTATAAATACTCAGTTATTTCAGTACTGAAAATAAAAAGCAGATTGCAATTTTCTAAATTTTAATTAAGCACCATTATTTCTGTCCTAATGCTTATAGTGCAATTTTCCCCTTTCCCTACAAAAAATTTTAAAGGATGAGTGGTTGTCGTAATTCTGTAAAAATCACTTCTCCTTTGAACCAACCTGATAGTTTTTTTTTCCACAGAATGTACTTTGAAATGGTATTTCTGGCATTTTATCCAAAAAAGTACACAATCTTCTTGTGCATTTAAAACAAATTGTTTCTAAACATCCAGCTTGAGAAATTAAATTTTTATTAGCACCTTGAAAAGATAAAGGTAATAAAAAAATTTTATTGGCTACTTGAAATGATCATTTAGATAGAGAATAATATGGAGCTAAATGAGGCGCAACCTAATTCATCTGAATGGCAGAAATCCAAAACCTAGATTGGTGTGAACATAGGGAGTCACTTATCCCCTACAATCCAGAGTAATTATGGGAGCACATAAGAGACATTATGTGCACCCGTAGTTACTGCACCACCTAGTGAAAACCTATGGGAAATTCATATTGCAATCCAGAGTAAATTGTTCTTACACTGGAGCAAGGACTCCCTGTAGTTACTCTGGATTGCGCCCTAAGTAAATATCAGACCATAGGTCTATCTGTCCAGTATGTCTACCTAGACTGGCTGTAGCTCTTTTAGGAGTGGTATTTCATAACCTTCCTACCTGAATCACTTTTTACTGGCTATATGAGGGTCTGAACCCAAAACTGCCTCTATCCAGCATATGTCCCTATCCAATCATCTCTAACTGAACAGTCTTCCATAAACCTCTCAAAATGTCAGAGCTTCATACTATTGTCGGACTTCTGATGGATCTAGCCCAACATTGTCTACTCTGACTAGCAGCTGTTCTCCAAAATCTTAGAGAAAGGGAATTTCTCAGGCTCATTCAACCGGAGACATCAGGGACTGGACATGGGACTTGGAAAGCCTTTTCTCTGTTTCATATAGACATGGAAGTATTCAACAGACAAGGGAATGTCCTAGCAGTATTTTAAAGCAATTTATATAATACTGTACGTTCAAAATTACCTTGTCAATTTATTATTTACACCTGTGAGCACCTTATTTATTATCTGTGAGCACACACAGATCCACAAGAAATGGTGATGGAGAGAACACAACCTTGACCACAGGTTGTTTATCATACAGTGGTTGTCTATATACTGGCCTCATTTCAGCTGCAATTGTGTGAAAACAATTGTGCACAGTAACTGATGACCTTTCACGCTCATACATATTCTCATTAATGAATACTGTGATGTTCATGCACATCTCCATCCATATCAGAAATCTACTCTTACTTGCAGATCTGTTTACAGTGACAGTCAACACTGACAGGATGATTTGGAGATTTCCCCACCACTGCAATGTGACATAAGGGATACTTTCCTGGGATAAGACCCATTGAACACAATACACCTAACTTCTGTATAGACATGGATAGGATTGTGCCCATAATGTTGGAAATTCTTGAAAACCCTATTAAAATATCCAGGATTGCTTTCAATAGCCTCTTTGAGGGATGCTGATTCCTTTAAGGTTTTAATCCTTTTTATTATCTCTGCAACACTGCGTTGACAAAGGTAAGCCCTCACCAATCTGACAGTGGACACTGTAATTTTAAGAAGGTCAATGAACAGAAGATTGATGGATGAAGTCAGTCGGGACAAGAAACCTAAAAGCAAGAAGAGAAGAGCAGGCAATAGAAGCTATGAAAGGATATGAGCAGACTAAGGGGGCAATCCAGAGTAATAACAGGGAGTCCTTGCTCCAGTGTAAGAACAATTTGCTCTGGAGTGCAATATGAATTTCCCATAGGTTTTCAGTAGGTGGTGCAGAAACTACAAGTACACGTAATGTCTCTTACGTGCTCCCGTAGTTACTCTGGATTGAAGGGCTAGTTGATGTCTTTTGAATGTAGCCTCCATTATTCTGAGGTCTACAATACCATTCACTAAAAGGGAAACCTTATAATTCCAGCAAACTGTAAAAGAGACTCTGGCAGCACAATCCAGAGCAACTAATCTGTTCACATAAGAGCCCTTGGGTTGCCCTATCTATCACTAGGGTGGAGTAACTGCAAGATGCTCCACCCCAGTTACTCTGGAAAAGGCTTAGAGCAGAGCAAGGCAACATAGGGTGCCCTAAGAGAGGTGGACCTGCTCTGCCCTAGGCAGTTCAGGAGAGGCATGTTGAGGGCATGTTTATTCTGTTATTCTGCAGAGCAGTTATTCTGTATCCAGAGCCTGTTTCCAGAGCAGAAATGCCCTCTTCCAGTTCCTCAGAGATATACCACCTCAGGAGCAGGTATAGTAATGAGTAGACCCATGATGCCTAGCTGCAATTCCTGCCTCTCAACCTCAGGATATGGAACAAACTACGGCTGCCCACAAACCTCAGGATACAGCAGGCCACTCCAAGAAGCCCCTTGTATTCACTGTAGAATGTACTGGCATCTCATCAGGGATTCCTTATAAGACAGGCACCCAGTGGCGTCACCAGACTGGTGCGGCTGGTGTGGGCTGCATTGGGTAATGCGCTCCATATGGGGTGATGCACTGGAGGAGTATGACTGTACTTTGGCAGGCCCCAGGCGTCAGCACGCCCATTCAGGCCTGCTCCAAGGCAGAGCAGCAGCTGGAAGCTGCCACTTGTCCTCGGAACTGGCCTGAACGGCCAGCTGCGGTGCACTGCGCAGAAACACACTGAGCATGCCAAACAGCTTCAGAGGAGACTTCCTTAGAGTGGAGGAAGTCCGCGCTTCTGCACGGCCATTCGGTCTCACTCAGGAGGTGGAGTGGCAGCTGAATAGCTTCAGAAAGAGTACTGCACAGGCACCAACTCTGACGCCTGCATAATCTCCTTTGAAGCCAAAAGGCTTCAGAAAATACTGCGCAGGTGTCAGAGATGGTGCCTGCGCAGTACTCTTTCTGAAGCCAGTTGGCTTCAGAAACAACTGTGCAAGCACCAACTTTGGCGACTGCACAGTCCAGGTAGGGGGGTGCGCGCATCCCAGGGGTGACGCACAGACTTCCGCACTGGGTGATGTGCAGAGTCCTGTTACCACTTTAGGCACCACAGTTGTTCCTTGTTCAGTGTGATCTGAGGGGTGTCTCCTCAGGAGCAAGTCCTCCCCATGTGTCAATTACTTAGCATGCTATGGAGCAGTTAGGGCAGCCCAGGCTTCCTGACTCTCTGGATGCAGCATAACTTTCTGCTCTGGATACAGAATAGTTAGGAGAGCAGTAAGGGCAGAGCAGGCTGAACATGCTCTGGATTGTGCCCATAAGAGAGGGTTTCTCAAAGTGGGGGTCACCTAGAGCTTTCCTGGGGGTCACCTAAAGACCCCTGGTGCAGGGGGCCAGGTCTGGCTTGCCAGACCTCCGACTGTAGCTGCGCACGCACTGCGGCTGACTGCTCAATCCTATGCATGCCTACTCTGAAATACTCTTTCCTGAGAGTGGGAAAGAACATGGTAGTGGAAGGTTTTTCTGAGCACAAAAGAATTGAACTGATCTGAGGAAGATTTGCGAACTAAATCATGAGAAAATAGCAAAAGTTCTTCATATTGGGGAAAATGAGAAAAATGGAACACTTGTTGACTATCGTTTGGATAAAGTGCAGAAAAATACTACGTACTTTTATTGCTGATGCTGTTGACATCTGGAAGGAACTGAGTGAGATATTAAGAAGAGTGGTGCACAATGACTAAGTGCGAGGAGCTCCTAAAGGATGGAAAAGCTTTACTTGTGATAAGGAGAAATATGTCACCTTATCCCGAGGAGACCTCCAGACACTTCTTGAGCAGCAATGGCTGTAGTATAGGCCACACACCCAACAGGCCATGCATGTCAGCCTGCTTGTTCCAGCACAAGTTAGCATTGTGCTACCCATTGGCTGAATAAGACAAAAATTTAAGATCCTCATGTTGACATAGTATATACTGTATGTTTTCATTAAAAAAATTGAAACTTGATTGTAATGTATTTGAAAAACTTAAATGTTTATAGATTTTTTTCCTTAAGTAATGTGCACCATCTGTGAAGACACAATAGTCTGACAATAGTCTCACCCCTGCTAACTGAGCAAGAGGCACTCTTTTAAGTGGGCACTCCTCTTTTATTTAGCGGGGGGAGAGTAACTGGCCCTACACACCCCAGCAATGTCTGTTCTAGTGGCTTCTGCTGGTGTTCTTTTTTGCATTTTAGATTGTGAGCCCTTTTGGGACAGGGACCCATTAGCTTTTAATTAGCTATTATTATTATTTTTCAATTTTCTTTGTAAACCGCTTTGTGAACTTTTCAGTTGAAAAGCAGTATATAAATACTGTAAGATAGATAGATAGATAGATAGATAGATAGATAGATAGATAGATAGATAGATAGATAGATAGATAGATAGATAGATAGTCCAAAATACATACTGTTTTAATTAAACAAAATAATTTAAATGTCTGTCTGGTGAAGAAAATTGTACTAACAGGGAGTATAAGAAAATCCTCTAAATAATCATGATTATCCTGTATGACTGGAGATTGTGACAGTATCTTCCAGATGTACTCTGGAATTAGAAGTCTCAATATACACAGGCATGCTATGATTTTATAGGTACTGTAAAGACATGGGTGAAGGTCTGGAAGGACCCAGGCACAGAAGTAGGCTGCCACACATGTAGCTGCGGTATTTTTGGGTACACTTCTCCAGCTACCCTGATCTCCTAGACCAGTTTACTATACTAGCTAGACACTTTTTTAATATGAGTGGTGATGCACATCATTACTCACAGTCACTATTTGGGTGCAGTTAGATGTGACAAGAGCTGAAATGAGACCAAGATATTTCAGAGAAAAATGTAATTTTAGGTTTCAAAAGCAAATTCTTCACTGAAATGTAAGCCCAATCCTATGGTTTTCTCCACCATTGCAAGTGGCTGAATGTTATAAGGAAGACTAGCAGTAGTGAACCCTATTAATTACTTATATCACTGATAAATCCTACATGAGTTTTAGAGGACTGTTTCCCCTAAGATACAGTTTGCAAACTACCACAAATTTTAAATTGTTTGAACTTGCCTTCAATTTATGTAGTCTGCAGATTACATACTGGGACCATGTCCCACTCAAATCAGTTGGGCTAACTTCTGAGTAGACATGCATAGGACAGCAATGTTACTCATCTTTCAAGGAGGCACTCTTTTAAATGAGCGTTCATCTTTTATTCTTTGACAGCTTTTTAGATTGTGAGCGCTTTTGGACAGGGACCCATTAGTTATTTTTATTTTAAACCGCTTTGTGAACTTTTTTTTAAAAAAGCAGTATATAAATAATGTTGTTTGATTGATCTTCCTCTTAGTATAGTACAAAATGTGGCAATAAATAAATGTTAGCACCAAACCAGTAACTATCAGCACTGGCCTATAGAGGTCATATACTATTGAAAAATACCGACTACTAATATAGCCATGACATCAAAATGCATGTTCATTGAGACCCTTATGAATTAAAAAAGTCATCATTTTCCTCATAAAATCATTTTAAAATGCCAAAAATACCTCAATGCAAACCATTTAGCACCTTAAAAGATCAGTGCAACCTGTAACCAGAAGAGAAATTACTGATTGAAAGTAAACAAATGGGTACAGTGACAATAAAAGTATCACTTTTGTCATAATGCTACATATAATGTAGAGTACGTAAAATGCAGTGATTTGACTGCAAACTTAAAAAAAGTAAAAAAAACCACAGAATAAGTAGCCTTATTATAAACATTTTACGTACAAAAATATTAAATCAAAAATAAATAATTCCAGACATAAATATTATCCTTTCAACATTAAGAATATACAATATATATATATCGCACACATACATACACACATGCGTGCACACACACATGCACACTTGCGCACTCACAAACACACACACACACACACACACACACACACAGAAAGGAGTACAAAAGTGGAAGGCAGAGGTATTGCTTCATTATCCTTCATCTGTCTTGCTTCAGCTCCCGGCATTCAGAGATCCTAGAAATTAAAAAAAACATGATGCAGATTTCTGAGCCACTGAAATTGTATGAAAAAGAAAAGGCGCCATTCATCTCTACGTGGATCTACGTGGGCTATCCATATATGGAGCAGAGTGCTCTAAATAGCTGTGTTACCACTCCCTTTTGTTTCTGAATATCAAACCAAGACCAATTGGAACAATTATGTTCCCAAGACTAAATCCTGATGTCAGTAAATTTAAAAAGGTAAATGTGTCCCCTGCAGGTTGCCTTTTGTTGTGATGGCTCTAGGGGGTAGTGCTCATCCCTGTTAGAAGGCTGAAGAGCTACAGTTGTCCGCAGATGCCTCCGTGGTCAGGTGGCTGGCATGACTGACCTCCAAATCCAGAGTAACTACGGGAGCACGTAAGAGACATTATGTGCACCCATAGTTACTACACCACCTACTGAAAACCTATGGGAAATTCATATTGCAATGCAGAGTAAGTTGCTCTTACACTGGAGCAAGGACTCCCCATAGTTACTCTGGATTTTGCCCTAAATGCCAAAGCATGCTGAATGCTGCTACCTTCCCGCTGAAGTAGAACCTACTTGCAGTTACATGCTTTTGAACTGCTAGGTTGGCAGGAGTCAATAAATTCCTTCAATTCCCTCTGCACTTTTGTATACTGACAACTCACCTATGCAAGTTCTAAAAGTAGCAGTAGAAATACTGAGACTAAAATTAGACTAAGCATTCAGTACATGATGGGGATGGGGATTCAATATAATATAGGGCTGCATCAGTTTTCACTGGACCACAGGCTTCTTTAGTTAGCATCATGCTGCCTCGAGAGGTTGTTTGATCCCAATTTCTATGATAGGTGGGCAGCCTTTGTGATTCTGGTCACACTGTGTGTGCTAAGCTAAAGGCAGGGTCCAAATATGTAATTATGGGTTTGTCAAGCCCAATTGCACAAAACAGTTGCAGTCCACTGTAGTATTGTGCTGCAGGTTAGTGATACAATCCAACTTACCTGGGATTCATTTAAAATGGGGGTCAGGATCCCCTTGGGGGTGTTGCAACTTTATTTCCGGGGGAGGGGGCATGAAAAGCTGGGTGCAGCCATCTGGGATTCTGGAACTGGGCACCTTTAATATCACTTCCAGCCATTAGATCATTTACACGGGGTCCAGGACAAATAGTAATTCTCATAAGGAGGTCCTGGGCTGAAACGCTCAAATACCACTGATTTAAATGAATGGGACATAACTGCAGTTCTGTTTAGGGCAACAGTTTTCTAGGCCAGAGATTTAAGTGCAGTGCTTTAATAGCAATAAAATATATATAAAATCAGAACTTACCATTGCTACAATACTTGAACATCGAGGCCAGTTCCAGATGATGGAGTACATTTTCCACAGTAACCACCACATTTCCCTATTACTTTGGTACCATCCTAGAGGCGAAAATCACAAAGAATATATCAAAAGAGATAAAATCACAGGAAATACAATCCCTCTATATAAGCTTCTTATGTGATAAGAACAGGAGAATTGTTCACTGAAAAATATGTTTTGCAGAGGGGTGAAACAACCTGATATTGAAAGAATAAAAAAGGGAACAAAGCATGCTAAACCAATTTGCTGCCAAGATTTTAAAATATAATGAACTAATTTGGCATGCATAAAATAGCATGACCAACATCCTTTCCCATCTATACTTCCGATTTTTGTCCAGTGCAATTTACTTTGGCACAGATAAAGCAGGCTTCCGTCAGTCTTGAAAGACTATGGTATTGTGCTCGGCGCTGCATATGCTGCATGCGAAGCACAAAAGCCTGGGTTGGATTGTTATGGAGGATAGGCTGTTACCCAAGCAGCAAATCCCCCCTCTCCACGCCACTGAATTAGTCCAATGGAAAGGCAGAGCCAATATGATTGGTTCCAACTGGCGTCGCAGAGCTGGGCTAAGGACAGGAGCTCACCTTGTCTTGTGGGGCCGAACCGGGAATCGAACCCTGGCCTGATGGTTAACAGGCACAGTGTCTTAGCCACTTGCGCCCCCCACAGCAGATAAATCACAGCAAAATCTTCTGAACCCCTGTTGGCTCCCAGCAAATACTGCTTTGGTATTCATTGGCATTCAGATGCTTCTCGGGAGGAGGAAAGTACATCCAAGTTGGATCAAATGCAGTGCAAGAGTTCCCAGTACTTTTTGCTGTGGTTTATGAACTTTCTCTGCCTGAAACTATTGATCTGTGATGCTGCTACTTCACCACCTCCATAAGCATCCTTGCTTTCTTATTCCCCCAGCACCTACACTTCAAGCACTGTGCCTTAGAGGTGAGCCTGGTAAGTGATGTGTCTTACATTGACTGCCTCTTAGCTTTTAATTTGATCAGGTGGGACATTCTCAGTCTTATTGATCAATGCTGACCTCAACTGCAAAAGTTTCCCTTCTGCATTCCTCCTTTTAAGATGAGCCTAACTCTTCTTTTTCACTTGCTTCCACTTCTGTCACTAGTCATGACTGCTGAGATTGTCACTGGCTGTACCACACGACTTGCTCCTCTTTCTGCACAACCATCCGCACAACCAACTATGTGGCAACCATCAACCAAAAGGAAAACACACAACTTTCACTGGGTTCCCATCTTCATTGGCTCCATATACCTGGGATTTTGAATCTGGTAGTCGGCACAGAAATCAGATGTCTGAAAATATCAGTAACAATGAAGCTGAGGAAGAGAATAAAGTTCTGTTTTGTTTTGAGGACTGAGAAATAAAGGGTGCAATCTTGATTTAGGCCCAAGAGCCTGGCCTAACTAAGCTGTCCTAGGGTAGGGCATATCCTGAGCTGACAGTTAGACCCAATCTACAGGACTAGGAGGCCTCTAGACTGGCCTAACTGGTGCTAAAGAGGCAGCAGCACGAGGGCAGCATGTTCACTGGGCTGTGGGAGTTATGTCATATCCTGAGGTTGAGAGGTAGGAGTGGAGTTTAAGCTGGCCTAAGAGTCAGAACTTTTGCTTCCATTTTTACTCTGGCTGATCATAGACCCTTTTGGGACTACTCAGATTTATGCCTTCTCCTGAGGTGACCTATGTCAGAGGGGCTAGAAAGGGGCATGCCTGCCCTGGAAACAGGCTCTGAATATGGCCTACCTGCACTGTTCTAGGCCATGCTCAACATGGCCCTGCTGAACTGTCTAGGTCCATTGTCTTGGGCCATCCTAAGTGGACTTCAGCCAGCACAGGCCTCTTCTGGTGCAGCTAGGCAGATAGGCTGGCCTACGTGCACCTCAGGATTGCATCCAAAGGAAAGCTTTCCTAAATGATGCTGCTTCAGCTGCAATCAAAAAAGGACTGGGAATTCATCCTTTGCTTGAGGCATTTAGCTATGTATGGTTCCCATATAGCTATGAGATTCCCTCACTTGAACACTAGGGTAGAATGTTTGACATAGTTCTGAGAGCTAGACTGCAAAGAGATCATAAAGAAGAACCTCTCATGCACCCAATTACCCTTAGGGTCCAATTCTTTCCAAATTTCCAGTGCTGATGCAACTCTGCCAATGCATCCTGTGACAGGATACAGTCACAGAGGCCTCCTCAAGGCAAGGGAGGTAATTCATTGCATTACCCTAAGGCTGCATTGCAGCTGCATCGCACTGAAAATTTGGATACAATTGTTAACAATTTAACACGTGGAAGACTATATTCCAACCACTTATCAATGGTTTACTTTGTGGTGAAGAGTGATCCTAAGTGGAAATGGGACAATTGTTTGAACTAGCTTGCACCATGCAGGGATGATGTAAGTAAAAATGATGCAAGAACCACAAAACACTGTGCGCTGAAAAATACTGTAGACATGCTGAATAACAATATATTAATGCAGTGGTCTTCAAAGTGGATGGCAGGACTCTATTTGGGGGTCGCTTCCATGGCACTTCCAGCCATCACTTCCTGGGGGTCCCAGACATGTTATCATTCTCAAAAAGGGGTCCTTGGCTGAAATGCTTGAGTACCACTGTGTTAATGTATGCCTATTCTGAGCTAAATGAAAGCCCAACATTGTTCCTGCTTTATTGTACTTTGATCTATAGAGAAGGGAAGAGAAGGGAGGGGAGGGGGGGAAAGAAGCCAAAATTTTAGCCTAAGAACCAGAGGCACTGGAAAAGGTAAGCTCTTTAGTGCTTTATTATGCTCAGTAGCACGGTTAGAACAGGCACCCTACTGCATACTTCCTGAAGACTCAGACAACTAATTAAAGAAGTGTCTGCACCACTGTGCTCAGTGTTTTTAGCTTCACGGTTAAGCAGACCCACTAATTAATTGCAATAATACAGATCAAGTTGAATTTACTCCAATCTGCTGCTCCAAATCCACCAATTACAGACCATGCTTCACATTTCTTATGCCACGCACTACATTTCAAGGGGTTATTCTGATATCTGTTTCTCCCTCCCCTTACACGGAGGAAATGACATTTACAAAATGCAAGGAGGGCATTGCAATTAGATGCAGCAAGTTAACAGGTAAAATGTTTCATTTCACTAGAACAAAGTGCATTTCCTTACTGGTGATTTTACAATTTCGGAGACAGCGTAATTCCCTTGGGAAAGCCATTTTGATGTTTGTGGTACTGAGAGGCCAGTTCCGGAGAGGTTGATGCTAAAGCGCCCCTGAAAAGCAATAGAAAAATAAGTGCTTCACAGTGTATACGTTTTCAGGAACAACTGCTGAACACCCCAATGCACCCTTGCAAAAAACAAAGGTGTGAGAATGGAGACCTAATTCTGAATCATGTTATTCTCCATCAGGGCAAGTCTCCCTGTAATAACAAACCATGGTATCATTATTCTAACAAGATCTCCCCGGCCCTGTTTTCAATTGTTCCAAGCCCTTGTAGTGATTAGCACATACTGTACAAATCACAGCAGGAGTGAGATTAAGCATTTTTTCTCATTTGTAGTTCTGAGAAAAGGTTGTTTTCCTGCTTGCTGCCAGCAGAGGGCAATCTTGCCCTTTGCAGTGTAAGCCCGGCTTAAAGTCCCATGTCAGAGAAAAGCAAACCACTTGTCCACATTTGACAAACTGAAGATGGGGTTGTCTTTTTAAAAAAATCATTCTTAAATTTAACAGGGCATTTACATTTCTATTTTGCAGCACCCATCTTGGCCTCAGTCTCATCTAGTCATTCTTGCAGATCCATCCTCAGTTTATTTTTTCCCCTGAGAATAATTCGAGTGAGATGTAATATCTCGCTCAATATTATTAGTTACATCTTTACGTCATCTTTCCCCAAAGCAACTCAGAACATCATAAAATGTTTGCTTTCCCATTTTATCCTTCCAATAAAACTGTTAGAATGAGGTTAGCATGGGGGTGATGACCATCATAAGATCACTAACAAAGTAAACAGTGACTTACCCTACAATCCAGAGTAACTACGGGAGCACATAAGAGACATTACGTGTAGTTACAGCACCACCTAGTGAAAACCTATGGGAAATTCATATTGCAATCCAGAGTAAACTGTTCTTACACCAGAGCAAGGATTCCCCATAGTTACTCTGGATTGTACCATTAGACAGCAATCCTAACCTCCATCTAGGCTGGATATCCTAATTATCCTATACTGTCCTATAAGTCCTATACTGACTGGGGGTGTCACAAAAGTTCTGTAAAACACTTCTGCACCACTCCTGAGGGAGGGTTAGGCCATTCTACAGACATGTGCTTGTCTCCTTACATTACCATGAGAACAGGAAGACCAATGAGTTATGCTGGCCTAGGTTAGGATTGTACCCTTAGAATGCAATCCTAATCTGTGCCAGGTCTGGGAGGAAAGGGTGGGGGAAGCACGACTAAGGCTGGTAGGAAGGGGAATGTGGGTTCATGTTTTGACCACCAGTAATGCTTGATCCAAACCTTGCCTACTTTGTAGTATATTACAGCCTCTAGCTGCTTCTGTCTACCCAGACAGCTACTGCAATCCTGAAGACACTTTCCTGGGAGTAAGACCCATTGAACACAATGGGGCTTACTTTTGAGTAGACGTGGTTAGGATTGTGCTGTATGGCCACCTTTACATGTGGCCTAAGTAGGAGTAGATCCAGGGGAGCTGCTATAGCCTCCCCTTCGTGTGATAGCAAGGCAGCAGCCCCAATACTTGCACTGGATACAGTGCAGGTATGCCAGCCTGCCTATTCCAATGCAAGTTTGGATTGCACTGCCCACAACTGCCCAAGATTTGCGGTATGGAGGCAGAGACAACCCTGAAGAATAAGAGTTCTTTCTCAACTATTTAACTAAAGTTGAATAAGAAAGGCACCTGTTGGGTTTACTAACATTTGTGGAAATTCAACCAGGTTAGCCAAAGCTTACTGAGATAATGTTTGAGTACATTACAACATCTAATATTTTCATCATCCCAATATTGTTTTATGATCAGACAAGAAAAAGCACAAGAGCCCTGCTGGATCGTGCCAATGGCCATCTAATCCAACTTCCTGTATCTCACAGTAGCCCATAGTGAGGTGTCTTAGTGAGCACATAAGACTACAAGAGACTTGCATCCTGGTGCCCTCCCTTGCATCTGGCATTCTAAGGTACCCTACTTCTGAAATCTGGAGGTAAAATCAGGAGGAGCAATACATGACAACAGCCAGAGTGTGACTGTTCTGATTGGGAATAATTCATACAATGCTGAAATGTTTGCTTTGAGAGTTATTATTGTCAAGATACCTGTGGACATTTGGCAGCGCTGTAGCAATCCCCAGCAGTGGCGAAAGGAACAGGTCGTCCATCAAGTGTCTGGGCAAACTGTAAATCGGTTGCTGTGAAAAATGATTGGTAAGAGGCAAAGAGAATAGAGCAGCAAAGGAAGGAGGAAAAAAATTCATATGTATTATTTTGACCTCATTCAGCACAGTTCGTTTGTGCTTATACATTAATTTTGTGAATCCACTGGGACAGTCCCTTAATAATGTTGGCTGCAATCCCAAAGACTCTTTCCTGGGAGTAAGACCATTGAAAGCAATAAGGATTACTTTTGAGTAGACATGGTTAGGATGGTGCTCGTTGTCAATTAAATGTGTGACTCAGCAAGCAATTTAACTGCATGCATAATAAAACTAAAGATGTTTTATCCTAAAATAAGGAGGCATTCAAAATTTGCAGGAGAACCAACATATTAACCATTATTTTATACTGATAAAATACGCTAAGGACCAAAGACATTTCTGGTATTATTCACACCCAGATGTCTTGTCTCTCCAGCAGATTTTCTTGAAACTGCATGACTGTATTCAGAGTGCTTCTCATCAGGTTTTTTTGGGAGACAGGCTAGAGAGGGCATGTGTGGGTGTGTGTAAAATACATAAAACAAAAAACACAGCGTGATTAAAATATTCAAATCAAATAGAATACAATGCGTTTTGGTGTTTAAGATATTTTCCAAAAATTAAAGATTATTTTCTAGTTTGAAATAATAGCAGGCCTCCATCAGTCTTGGAAGACTATGGTATCGTGCTTGGCGCTGCAAATGCTTCATGCAAAGCACAAAAGCCTGGGTTGGATTGTTGTGGAGGATAGGCTGTTACCCAAGCAGCAAATCCCCCCTCTCTACACCACTGAATTAGTCCAATGGAAAGGCAGAGCCAATACAATTGGATCCAGCTGGCGTCGCAGAGCTGGGCTAAGGACAGGAGCTCACCCTGTCTTGTGGGGCTGACCCATGTCTTGACTACTTGCATTTGCTCAGGGTGACCAATATAATGGAAGACAGAATGCCTGTATCTTTAACCATTGGCTAGGAGAGGAAATTTAGGAAAGTTCAGCTTAACACAAAACTTAAAAAAGCAGCACCTACCTAAATTCCCTCTTCTGTACAATGCTTAAAGGTAAAGGCACTCTGTTTTCCATTGTATATGGTCACTTTGCATTTGTTGACACTAAACTATCTACCTGGTACACATTTAAAGATTAAAAATAAAAAATGAGAACATGGAAAGAGAACTTGTAATAAAAACATATAACTCTGCTTTAAATCACATAGAGCACAATCCTAACCATGTCTACTCAAAAGTTAGCCCCATTGTGTTCAATGGCTTTTACTCCCAGGAAAGTGTCTTTAGGATTGCAGCCATAATCTATGAAAAAATAATATTTGAACACCTCTAGGAATAGCATAAATGGGCTTTGGATGTGTTCTTACCATGTGCCAAGGATGGTAGCCTTAACGTGCAATTCTAAGCATGTCTACTGAGAAATAAGTCCCACTGTGTTCAATAGTACTTACTTCCAGGAAAGTGTGATTAGGATTGCAGCCTTAGAAAATAACTTTCTCTGGCCTAATTCAATTCCCATTTCCATCACTGCAGAGCTTTTCACCTGGAATTAATCTAGAATCAACTCTGACTGAAGCAAAAATAAGCCCTGGCGTTAATGTCATAGGGTAAAATCTGACATGTCGTGCTACTTCATGCCCTTCATGCTTTTGTATAGGGCTTGACTCTGAAGTGAACATAGATCCTTCTCCCTAAAGTGTATTTCACAACTGAACAAAGTGGGAGCACACATGAAGCAGGTTTTGCATGGTGATGCTTATGGTTATAATTTTATACTTGAGTTCAGCTGGAGAAAAAAAAAAGGCTTCCCTGAAGACGTGACAAGTAAGAAAATTGGCAGGGTGAAAAAAATCCAAAACACCACAAGGTTCTTATTGGAAATGAACTGAGAGAAACTCACAATGTTGAATTTAAACTACAACAAGAAGAGCGTAGTATAAAATGTTGATTTTGACAGTTGAAGGAAATTACTAGCTAAATTGCCCTAAATTTTTTTAAATCAATTTAAAAAAAAGAATTTCACATACAAACTCATTTTGGTGGTAAAGCCCTATTGTTACTCACTTATTATTTGCATAGTGTTCAGGTCCAGCCTTACTTTGCTGAAGGCAGAAAACCCAGCAGCTGTGTAGTCTTTCCTGCACTGGCAGTCTTCTCTTCTGCTCCCATTATATGGACATTCAGTTGGGTTATGTAATCTGAATAAAAAGAAAACCCCTTTTCTACTCATGACAGGAAATATAACACCAGGAACAGAAAACAAAGCATTATCAGATCCAAGTGGCTGGTGTGCTTACCTGTAACTGAATACTTCGGAGAAATTCTCTGCTTCGCCATTTGCAAGAGTCACATATTCTTTGGGTCTGTCAGATTCCATGCCAGCACAATATATCTGAAAAAAACAGCCCATAATTTCATCAAACACTACTAAGTGCACAATTAAGAATTCAAAAGAGGGAAAATACAAAGGCAGAAGTCAAGATAACAGAATTCATCATGATTTAGATTTTTTAAAAATCTAAAACATTAGATTACAACAATGTAAATGGATCTCAAGGCATGTATGTTATTAGGGCTCACACACTTATCTGGGAGTAAATAACAATGAACTTAATCCCTTATGTGTATACTTCTAAATATACATGTATAGGGTCTCATTGTTAATTTCAAAGGATCTCTCTCTCTCTCTCTCTCACACACACACACACACACACACACACACACATACACACACAAACAAATATACAGAGGGTCTGGAAAAACCAGTGAGTTCTAATGATGAGGGCCACAATCTTGAACACACTTTCCTGGGAGTAAGACCCATTGAGTACAATGATTAGCCTTGTTGTACTTCTGAACAGACATGGTTAGGATTGCATCCTCAGACATCCAATGGAATGTTCTCCTTTCCATTTAGTGTAGAATTTCACAATATAAAAGTAAGAACATTCTGAATGAGTTTTCCATTGAAAATGCATAATACAGGAGCAATGTCAAACATTATCAAATCTCACATAGTGTACAACTGTACAAAGGACATGAAAAAGACATATAAGGTGGCTGAAACAGACCTTTAAGAGCCTTCCTTTTATCTTAAGGTAATATTCACCATCATCAGTGACTACTTTGATCCTTTTTACTTCCTTGCAGCTTGTTGGCAACTCACCTAAAGGAAAGAAATGTTAGTAACAAATGAGCAATAGGATTAATGTTTGACAGATGTTTTAAAATAAAATAAAACATTTTTCATTGAAAAACTTTCATACAACGGTAAAAATACAGGTTGAATATCCTGAAATGCTTGGGACCAGAAATATTTCTGATTTTTTCATATTTTGGAATAGTTGCTTATACATTATGAGATATGGGGAGATCTGTGAAAAGTATGAGCAAGTTCTTTCCCATCTTTCTAAACTGGAAAAATATACCATAACTGAAAGGGGGTAGGAGGATTTTTCTGTCCTTAGGGATACTGAGGGTGCAATTCTATGCCTGTCTACTCAGAAGTCCCATTATATTCAATAGGGTTTACTCCCAGGAAAGTGTTTTTAGGATTGCAGCCTGAAAGAACTGTCAAAACGCACCGTGACCTGTCACATTATGGGCAAAATCCAGAGTAACTACGGGGAGTCCTTGCTTTGGTGTAAGAACAACTTACTCTGGATTCCAATATGAATTTCCTATAGGTTTTCACTAGGTGGTGCAGTAATTATGGGTGCACATAAAGTCTCTTACCTGCTCCCATAGTTACTCTGGATTTGGGGGTAAGTCAAATATGGAATTAATATGGAATTATTTCATGTTAGTGCTCAAAATTGTGAAGCATTCCAGATTTTTGAAGTAGTGATGCTCAACCACTCTATAATAATTTCATGTGTTATGTGTTAATAAAATCAATAACATTCCAGGCTGACGACGGAGCAAGATGCAAGTCCATAAAGACAATACATTTTTAAAAGCACAGTAGGAGGCAGTACAGAGCACTAAACGCTAGGTATTCAATCATGTATGAGTTTTAATACATGCCTTAATATACACAATTTAATATATGCTTAGGAGGGGCAATCCAGTATGTTTAAGTATGCATTTAAATATACCCAGTATTTAAGCATAAATGGCTGTGGGCTGTGGGTGGCGCAAGCGATAAAGATGCTATGCCTGTTAACCAGTAGGCCAGGGTTCGATTCCCGGGTTGGCCCCACAATACAGGGTGAGCTCCTGTCCTTAGCCCAGCTCTGCAACGCCAGCTGGATTCAGTCGTATTGGCTCTGCCTTTCCATTGGACTAATTCAGTGGCATGGAGAGGGGGGATTTGCTGCTTGGGTAACAGCCTATCCTCCATAACAATCCAACCCAGGCTTTCGTGCTTCGCATGCAGCGTACGATACTATAGTCTTCCAAGACTGACGGACGCCTGCTTTAAGCATGACCAGTATGCCTACTCTCCAAAAGGCAAAGGCAACTTCTTTGGTGTTTGTACCATGTGGCGACATTGTTCACTTGTTTTGTATTGGCCTTTCATTCAATCCATGATGGATGCGATATTGGGGAAACCTGGCCAGACTGTCACAGGGGCCTATCACCAGGATGCTGCCTTTCCCACCGAGGTCGTATCTATTTATCTATTTGCATTTACATGCTTTCGAACTGCTAAGTTGGCAGGTGTTGGGCTAAGGATGGGAGCTCACCCCATCTTGCAGTACTCAGGTCTTGAACTGCTGAACTGCTGAGCAGAGTTCCTGTCAAGCAGTGTTCTACCCCAGCATTCTAACCACTGAGCCACTGTAGCCCTCAATAGTATGCCCACTCTCCATCTCAATTATTTATTTAAAAGATTTATATTCTGAAGCAAATACTCAGGGCAACTTACAAATTCCACCCTAAAATGTGCAATATTTAAAACAATAAATAAAATCATTAATAGGAACAATTAAGTCATTGTAGGATACAATTATTTAAACCAAAGCATCATTATAGAGACAGACCAATTATAGAGGACAGACCAATCCATCCAGGTGTGGTGTCCTAGGGCATCCCCCAAGTGGGGACTTATTTCCTTGTAAATCTGCATAGGATTTTGCAGTGAGGGAACCATTCAGGTGTGTAAATTTAAAGCCCTTACATTCATGGATATTATGGCATGTTCTTCTTTCTTCCGGTTTCAAGTCATCACGGCACAAAGTACTTGCTTGGTCCTCATTTGTAAGGCACTGAACTGAACGGTGCATTATTCCAATTCCGCAAGTCACTGAACACTGGAAAACAAAGGAAACCAATTTCAGTTCCAGTCTTGAGACCCAAAAGCTTAGAAACAGCAAGGCAGAAGAGAAAGGGCACAATCCTAACCATGTCTACTCAAAAGTAAGCCCTATTATGTTCAATAGGTGTTATTCCCAGGATAGTGTCTTTAGGATTGCAGCTGAAGCCATTATACTTATGAAGAAGGTGTGTAACTGAAATCAGCGGCAGGGAGAATATGCCAATTCCTGAGTGCAATGTCTTTGTATTTTTTTAATTCCCAGGATATAAACAATTTGTGCATAATTTGTGGATATCCTGTGCATCTGTGTGAAGATTAGGCTACTGATTTGAAACAAAAATATAGTGGGGTTGTCTGTCTGTAAAGATGCGTTTAGAGTGTTTTTCAAGCAGCATCTGGATTCTTTTGTTCACTGCTTGAAACAACATATTACCATGTGGGTGTGCTTGTGTAGTTGCAAACAGAGCTACTTGCTGCCAGGAGTTTTTTTGAGCATTAAATTATTTCATTTTCTCTGTAAATTGCTTTGTGAACATTTTGTTGAAAAATGGTATATACTGTTGATTGATTGATTGATTTGATTGATTGAGAATGTGAGTTCTTTTGGAACAGGGAATTCATTTTTCATTTTGTTATGCAAATTGCTTTGAAAATTATTATTTATTAAATTGAAAAATGGTAAGTGCATTTTTATCATCATAAACATTATATGCTGGAGGTTGTAAAAGCACCATAAAGCAGATTTTGCCATCCTAGGAGTAAGTGGCACCAGTGGAAGGGCCTATATGCTATCCTGCCCAACAGCTGCCAGGGTAGATAAGTTGCATGTTGGGCAGCAAGTATTCCATAAACAGAGAGGGGGTGTTTCAGGGCAGGGAGAGAAGGAGATAAGAAATTACTTGCTGGATCAGACCAGAGGCCATCAAGTTAGTTTCCAGTAACTCACAGTGGCCCACCAGGATGCCTCAGGGAAAAAAGAGACCTACATCCTGGTGCCCTGCCTTGCACATGACATTTCTAAAATCTAAAATCTAAAGCTTCTAAAATCCGGACGTTTCACATACACCTGTAACCTGTGATGGACTTTACCTCCAGAAATTGGTCCTGTCCTCTTTTAAAGGCATTTATGTCAGATACCATCACCACATCCTATAGCAAGGAGTTATACACACTAATTGCATGCTGGGGTAAAGGGAGAGGCAGTTCAGGCCTAAGAGAAGGCACTGATGGTGGAGCAGGCTTCTAATGCATCCTAAATGCCATTCTGGTTCTGAAAACTTTACATAGTACTTTTCAGTTCTGTGCCAGCAATTTTAACTGGCTGAGATCTGAGTAGCCCCATTGTGCAGGCTCAGGCTCAACATAAGATAAGGGAATAAATATTATTTTATGACTGACAGCTGATAGGTGCCTAGGTTTAAGGAACCAGCCAGCCCACTCTAATGGAAATCTCCTAAAGCAGTGATTTTCAACCAGTGTGCCATGGCACACTGGTGTGCCGTGGATAGTCCTCAGGTGTGCCGTGGGAATTTGGGGACTGACATTCATTAATAGGAAAATTGGGGGATTTGATTAGTCCTGTGTGCCTTGACAATGGAAAAACAGTTGAAGGTGTGCCTTGCCAATTTCAGTACCTTGTTCAGTGTGCAGTGAGATGAAAAAGGTTGAAAATCACTGTCCTAAAGGGAGAGGGAAATATTCCTTGCCCTAAGGAAGATTTAAAACCCTGAGGCCACTTCTATGCAGTAGTAACAATTATTGAAAGGAAAAAAATAGTCTTTAGAAGCAAAGAATCATATTGGCTAATTCCATTTGTTCTTTATAGTGGATGGACTTTTCCTACCAGCAAAAATACACAAGAAAAAGCTACAGACAACAAAATGTTGGCAAAAATCCAAACAAAATGTGGGCAAAACAAAACAAAAAATTTTTACAGGCTTGAAATTTAATGGGACACTGTTGGAAAAGCTCTTTCCGAAAGATTGTATGAGCTGGATTTACTTATTAGTCCAAGCAATAAAAACAATTAGATGCAGCAAGATTAGATCTAACTCCAAACAAATGCCCTACGTTCTCAGTTGTGAAGAATGAGTGTAAAACTCAAAAAAGAAAATATTAAAAGGATTTGTATATGGATCCTGTAACTGGAATTTTAGCTTTCCAGCAGTGAAATTCCATAGGTTCTGGTAATAGAGGCTCACATAATAAGGCCACCATTGTTGAATATGCTTTGGTCAACCCTAGTTTATTAGTCCCGCTTTTCATTATTTAGAGCCTAATATCGATGGATCAGCATAGGAGTATGGCAACTAGGTGCTGCAAACATGCCATAAGGCACATCTATGAGCCACACTGTCAAGCCAATACTGTAGCTAGCACAGTACCAACAGTCCCATGCTGGTTATCTGCCACCTGGCAGTCCATGGGACCTCTGGATGGTAGAGAGTTGAGGAGGAAATGGGGAGGGTTGGGGGGGAAGCACAGAGGAGGCAGGGGGTAGGTGGGGAGAGTGGACAGCTGGCATCCTGGGGGAAAGAAGGAAGGTGGGACTGGTAGAGCTCTGTTCCACTGGATTCAGAGCCCTGGACAACTTTTCATTGCTTACACAGAGAAACTTTTTTTGCTCCTTCTCAAGAGCTGTTGCAGAAATGAGTAGCCTCATTGCACGGCTACTCTGCTTATGCAAGAGAAGGGGACATGAGGAAGATAACCATTAAAAAGAGATGAAAAAGGGCAACATGGGATGTATGTTGACTGTGAACAGATTGTGAATTCTTTTAGGAATTTAGAAAAAGAAACAAAATTAGATATAAAGAGATGAAGCCATTAGTTTTTGGGGTCATTTTCACCACCACCCCATAATTGCTTATTTTGGGTAGTTCTCCCATGGAGAAAGAACCATCTTTTTCTATATTCACTTACTCCAGTTTCTTAGGATAGGATGGGCTACACATTAAGATAAATAATAAACGTGAAAAAATATAAAATTAAA
Source organism: Cryptoblepharus egeriae (assembly GCA_030015325.1). Classification (NCBI taxonomy): domain Eukaryota; kingdom Metazoa; phylum Chordata; class Lepidosauria; order Squamata; family Scincidae; genus Cryptoblepharus; species Cryptoblepharus egeriae. Next base: position 23,310,678 of record JAREYC010000002.1, read on the forward strand.
AACCTACACTTCCCCAGTTTCCAACTCTCCATGATGCCAAAACTGGACACTCGCCTAAATAGCATGAGTGCAGATTTGGTGGTTGTGTTCCTGGACAGTTGACTGTATTTTGATAACCATATTCATAATGATCCTTCCCCGTGTAAATTTCACTGCAGGAGACCAGCCTTTGCTTGTAGCCTTTGCCGCATGTCACAGAGCACTGAAAAAGAAAAGTCACAGGGCAATGTTACACTTGCGTGCTCAAATTAAGCTTTTGGAAAAGAAGGTGATGAAAAATCTGCTTCACTTGTTCCAAGCGTTGTGGAATTTGATGGGCAGAGTTGGTATTTGGGATGCAAGAGGAATCCAGATCTCTCCTCCTCAAATTTCCTGCCTTACCCTCTCCCACTATTCTTCCTTCAAAATATCTTGTACCCATTCAGTACTCTCACACAGTCTTCCTGGTCTTTCCATCTGCTCCTCATGTCTACCTCTAGATCAGAGGTGTCCAACTTTCAACTTCAGGGCTCTCAGACCTTTGTGTAAAGGAGAAAATTTTAGCAACTACAGTTTATAATCTCACAGTTCACAAGCTGCACCTGCTGAAATTCCCTCTTCTTCACAATTGTTAAAGCCCTAAGATTGAAATTTTGGACTCCCCTGCACTAGCAGCTCATCAGACACAAATTACCCTCCCTTTCCTTTTCTATCAAGCTGCCCACATTCAATTTCTCTGACACAGGCTGTGTGACAATTCATAATGTGATGTAGGAACTGAACGTTAGGAAGGATAATGAGAGATGGATGAAGATATTATCTTGAGGCAGGCACATGAAAGAAATGTAACTCTTACCTTCATGGAGCAATAATTAGCAGAGGCACATGATTCAAAAGGCCTTCCTTCAAATACTATCTGTTTTACATTATTTTTTCCACACCCTGCCTTGAAAATGGGTGGAGGATTGAGCAGGTGTAAAAACTTCAAATGGAGAATTACACCATAAACATGTATACCAATTTGATTTCCAGTATTTCAAGGAAGATATTGCATAATGCTATTTGACATCTTCACTGTTCTGCTTGAAAAGTGTGTACCAAATTTCATTCTGTTATCTCAGTCTTCAAGACAGAAACCACTCTATGGTGTATTTTATCTCTATCCTGGCCTACTGAAAGCAAGTACAAGTTTTGAGCTAGTATTCTAACTGGAAATGGAGAGGTGCATCCTGAATATGTGTGTCACAATCCATTTCGATGCTTCAGTGGACAAGAGACATTGTTTTCAAACGAAAGGAAAGCCAATCAGGCTAGCTAAATGGGCTCATTCCTATGTTAAGTGTAAATAGTACTGCTTCACTTATAGGGTGAAGAGACTGAATGCAGGGCCTATGCAACCTGAAATGCCATTACTTTGCTCACACTGCATTTTGTGGTGAGGAGGCAAAGGCAGTCAAAGAAACTTCCTCAAGGTAAGGGAACTGTGCATTGCTACATTGTGGCTGCACTGGTGATGGAAAACTGGGTACAATTGAGCCCTAATTCTGTTATATTTATCTAGAGGTATCTATCAATCTGTCAGTTCCAATTCCCTTCCCATGTCCTGCTTATCCCCCAAATTTGAAATACTTAAAAGTTGTCAGTTACGGAAAATTACTGTTCTGCATAATTATGATCTTTTTGATAGCATTATTTAGATCAGTACAGAAATTTAGCCAGTTGCCCCTTTTCCCGTTAAAGGAACATATCAGTTTTCAAACCCACTTCTAATTACCCTGAATTAAAGTATATAGAACATATATAAATGTGGAATGCTCATCTGAACCTTCTCAACCCTTCTATATCCTTATATCTGTTATGTCTCAGTTCCCTTCGGCTCTTAAATTTTCATTTTTTTCCTGCTTGGTCAGCAATAGCCGATTTTCCTTTTTGGCTCTTCCAGGTGTGAAATGTTTCTTCATATGAGCAGAAAGAGCAGGGCAGGATCAGTCTGTTTCCTTCTGTGCTCAGTTCTAGTGACAATGGAAAGCAATCGATTTCTCTTGACAGGTATGCTCAAGGTTGAGGGGCAGAACTGCCAGCTCAGATTTGTTCAAGAAGTATGAATACAACCCCTCATGTTTATGAGAACAAATAGTTTTAGTTTTAGTTGTCAGCTTTTTTAGCTCTTAGCCCCTTATTTTTTAGTTCTTAGTCACAAGTTCTTATTGATTTTTCGTTTTAGTTTTTCAAAGCAGTTGGACCAAATATAGGCTCATCAACTGAATACAAAATATGACACTAATGGCCCAATCCTATGTCTGGGCAGTGATGCTCACATGCTTGTTGCACAGGCAATGGTAATGACTGTAAGGCACACTGAAGCTGCCAGAAGATGCACAGTGTCAGTGGTGAGGCCTCTGCCAATCAGCTCTGAACCTCCATGCCTGGAGATGGTGCTGGTCAGGAATTACAGAGCAAATGCAGCTCCAAGTAGTCCTATAGCGGGCTACCTTGTTCTGACAAAAAGTAAATGAAGGTAAGAGAACTGATATTCCCTTACCCCAAGGAGATCTCCAGCAGCTCCCCTTGCCCTGCAGGATCCAGTGGTGGCAGTTTTGATATTGTTGTATCATGGAGTGGGCAAGCAGCCATGGAGTGGGCAGTTAGGACCCAATCCTAACATCTGCCTCACAATGCTGTAGCATGCAGCTGTACAAAAAAGGCACATACTGTATCCTATGATCAGGGAAGCAAACTTTGGTGGACATATGCCAGCTATCTTGGTGGCAAATATCCAAGGAGAAAAAAGGGGCAGTCAAGAGGTGACAGATACTCCTCTCGCCATAACAGTACAGGAGCAATTTAGAGAAAGCAATTAGGAAGACTAAGAGGAAACTCTCTAGTTTCTCTCCTGTAGCTTCTCATGTTCCTCCTCTAGCATTCTTTCACAAGCTGCAATGGAAGAGTGATGAATATCAGTGCCACAGTAAATGGCCTTTTATTTGTGGTTAACCGGGTTATGGGAATGTACCCCCTATGGATATGGGGAGATGCCTGTAGCCTCTTTAATAAATAGTAATCTAACAACTGGTGGGAATGTGGAACAATGAATGTTAACCAACTGCCCTGCTATAGTTTTAATATAATTCCATCTATAGCTGGTATCTGCCCTGGAAGAATGCAACGCAAACTTCTCTCTTAGGGCAAAGGATGGGATGGTCTGGATTAGGATCTTGCCCCTCCCTGGCTAGCCCAGGATAACCATATGTTATAACCAGAAAAAGAGGACAAGGCCCCACAAAATGCAGGACACCCAAGAAAATTTAGGACATGTCAGAATAAAAGCTAAAAACAGAGATATTGCTTTCAAGTTAATTTTAGCACTATATTGCTTATTTTTTTTTTTTTTTTAAAAAAGACTTACATATAGGGCATAATCCTAACCAATTTAGGCCAGTATAACTCACCTGGCTCATCTTCCCATGGTAGCATGGGGAGGTTGGCATATATCTGTGCACTGGCCTAATCCCTCCAGGAGTGGGACAAAAGTGCCTTACGAACTTTTATGACACCTCCAGATCAGCACAGGATTTATACCAGCCTAACTGCAGATTAGGATTGCAGCCATAATTTATAATTACAAGAAGGCTACCTGCTACTTGTTCACAAGAAAAAGGAAAGCAATTAAAAAAAATTTTCCCAGGACCCAAGACTGAAAAAGAGGACCCGTCCGGTAAAAAGAGGATATATTGTCACCCTTGACTAGCCCTACTCCTGGAATGCCTCCTTCGGGACCCTTTGGCTGTTCAAATACATAAAAATCAGGGAAGATTATGTAAACCTGCAGCTTGTGCATACTTTATTCTTAGCATTCTGAATGGAGACTTTTTACTGAAATCAACTCCTCATTATCTTCTTTCCCGCAAATCCGGCACACATACCTCTGACCAGTCTCCGGTAATCCAGACATACTCGCAGGGTGGCAAGGTGCAGCTCTCAATACCAGCTGGCCTCTTGTTTAGATCACAGTGAAGGCTGTCAGCTTCTTGCCCATTTTGAGTCATGCAGGTCACTTTTCGGTATCTGGACCCATCACCACAGGTTTTGCTACACTGTCAAGACAGAAAGATCAGATAGAGAGGTTGGTGGCCATTTGGCAGCACCGGTGCAGTTTGGAAAGTAAGACACAGATCTGTGAGAGGACAGATGTGACTATTAGAAGAATCACCTCTTAAAAATGGTCTCCCATTTGTTCCCTATACATGGGCTAAAGTCATGGGCTAAATTTTGATTGAAGCACAGTTACTTGGTGATTATTATTCAACTATTATTTTAAGTGAGCTTTTGTTAAAAGTCTACTTTGCTTTGGTACTGTTATTGTTCCTCTTCATATTGTGTATTTTAAATGTTGACTGATTATGTTACCGCAGGACCTAACATTAGCACGTTTTCTGATATCACCTCTTCTGGCAGCTTGAAAAGGCTCAGAAGGTTATCCTGGAATGAACATACCAAAAACAGGATGGCAGAGACAAAACAAAACCTTGAGAAATGGAAAACAGCACGGAGTAGATAGAAGCAATGCTGGGAAAGATATACATTGCTTGTAATATGTGGTTATTTATCACCTGTAAATACAAAGTTTCTTCTGAATGAGCTGCAGGGGAAAAATGTGAGAATTTTTTTTGTTCACAGCACAGTGCAATATTTATTTATTTGATTAAAAGTGTACATTCCAACATTAAGGAAAAGTCTTATTTTGCAATAATGTTACCTGTCCTTCACAATTGAAAAGGCAATAAAACAAAGATGAGTATTATTATAGTAAAAATAGCTTTTAATAACATTGTGACACTGGTATCGGAGATGACATATTTGAATTTTCCTGGAGCTGGGGCTGCATCACAGACACTGGACTTTCACAGAAAAATAGTTTCACGTGACAATTAAATCCCTTTTAAGGGACTCTGTAGTAAAACGAGGTTCACTATAAAACACTATTCATTTTACAGGGGGCTCATGATTGTGCCTACAGGAGCATATGGGTGATAAGCTTGGAGTTAATGCAATTGTTTGGTAGCTTCATAGCCAGTAGCAACATTTTTAACATTGTGGTGTGTATAAAGAGGGAAGGTTATGGCTAATGAGAACACTGGTGCAAGTGCAAGGCTTACAGCATGCCTCATCCAGTATCAAAGTTTAAGATGATACAATACTTTCACAATACAATGTGTCTACAGAACAAATTATCATTGGAAAGCGAGGATCAACTCTATTACTGGCAAAGGGTCTTGCATGTTTTATGGCATGTTTGAGACACTCATCACTGGCAGAACACCATAGAATAAGACTCCAATTTTCCTGATTACCACATACTCCTACAGAACAGCAAAAGATTTATACAAAACTGAAGCAAGTTCCATAATACCAAGAAAAATTATAGAGGTGTATTTAGTGATTGATTTCTTCAACTATAGAAACTTTCAAGCATCTGGTGGACAAATATATGGAAAGGAGGAAGGCTAAGATAATAGAATAACTACAATATTCTTGCAATCACAGGTTTGGGTTTGTCTACAGATGACACTTGTTTTGCAATTTTCTGGAATCCTGCAATAGTCTGATGTAGTTGGGCCTCATGGAAGAAATGGTTTCACAAATGTGGCACTATTGTAGACAGCATAGTCAACCTCACCATCAGAAGACCCATGGCAAGTGAAATGGGCTGGACATATGTATAGATTTAAATATTTCTTTAATGTAACCAGAGCCAAATGGTACAAAACTTTAAAGTCAGAACCACAATCCTGAATTGACCCTGGAGATGAATTGTCAGTCAGTGCAACTTTTTCAATACAGGTGAAGTGAAGTCTCTCTAAGAAGGGCCCTGCTTAATACTAGATTACTACATTTTGAACAAACTGAGTATTATAAATTATTCTCCAAGTCCAGACCCATGTGGAAAGTCACCTTGTTCAATGTCCAAAGAAAGCAGCATTAGCAAACCTGAGCAAAAGAAGAGAAATCTAAATTGGAAACGGACAGAGGTTCAAGTTCAGGCATTAATGAGGTGGTTGGAACCTTCTGTGTCAGCTTGGATTTAATACCAGCTGGCTTAATTAAGTACATACTTCATCTCAGTAAATAATATGCAAACTATTTCTGTGGCAGGCCAAGTGACTTTTTATTCCCCTTCTGTCAAATTACTGGGAAAGAGATGTAAGGGGCGACCACGTTTAAATAGTTTGCAAAATCTGGGCTGTCACTTAATTGATGATTATTTATGGGGAACACATTAGGGTGTTTTTTTTCCCCCAACGAATATTTTTAACATTCCTTGTAGTCTGTTTCATCACATGTTAGAGATTTACAGAGCACAGACACAGACATGGAGGCACACATAACCAGCACAGGGGGAGCCTGGAAAGCTTTTCAAAACCAGCGTGACCCATCAAACATTTCACCTCCCACAAAAGGGTTGGCAGTGTGTTGGGGGAGGGGGTTGTAATGCTTTCCAGTTGTGGAAAGTTATACCAAAAATGGTGAGAAACAGACAGGGAGAAACAAAGGCAGAATGAGAGGGAGAGAACGGAAGGCAGGGCACAAACAGCTTTGGGAGCTAATTACTCTAATTTGGTAAGTTCTGCAAATGCATGCTATTTAGTGACCTACTTTTGAGTAGCTGTAAGTGTGTTACCTGAATTAAATTTGATATGTTTTATTTAGACCGGGTTTCCTGCTATATTCACACACTTCTCTGAAAAGGGCTTCTTGCTGGAGAACAGCAGAGCAAGTTTGTACCTTTTCTTTGTTCCTTTCTTAGTTGATAATGTCAGAGTATATCAGAAATTCTGATATAGTA